>VZRE01005760.1:47820-80438 GCA_013396775.1 Cephalopterus ornatus | reverse complement strand
GGGGCTTGTTGCGGAAGGCGGAAGCGGGCGGGGCGGCAGCATGGCCGGGCCGGGCGGTGAGCGGAGGCACCGCGGGGCAGGACCGGGCCTCGGCGGGGAGCGGGACCCCGGGGCCCGGGCCTTGGGGGTGCTGACCCTGCCCAACGCGGGGTCGGGATCCGCTCCCGGGGAGCTCCGCGGTGCTCGGGCCGGACCGGTGCCGCAGTACTGGACCCGGGTCCCGGTGCTGGGAGCTCCGGCCAGGGCCTCGCCGGGGGCCCGGGCCCGGCTCCCGCTGGGGCAGCGCCGAGGAACCGCAGAGTAACCGCTGGCAGCTCTGGGATGCCGAGAGCGCGGCGGGGCCCCGGCCCCTCCCCGGTCCCCTTCTCCCCCGGCCCCGGAGCCGTTACCGTCGGCGGAGGCGCGGATGAGCTCGGCCATGGTGCGGGCGGGCTCCATGCCCGGGCCCGGCGCGGGCGGTCGGTGCCGGTGGGACACGGGCCCGAGGGTTGGTGGCGCTGCCCGGCGGTGACGGGAGCCCCGGTCCGAGCCCTGCCCCGGGCGCTGCCCGTCCCGGCCTCGCGGTGGTCGGACGCGGGGGCTGAGCCCAAAGCGGAGCCCCGGGACAGCACACAGGGAACGGCTGGGAGGCAGGACGGGAGTGTGGGACTGGCAGGAAGCGACTGGTGTGACAGTGGAGGAAGGAAACGCCAAGGGCCTGAGCTCACCCCGGACCGAGCCTGACCAGCCCCCGGCGGTGTTCAGTGCTTTGCTGCCCAGTTGCCACTGAGGTCATCGGCACGAGCCGATTCCTCATGGAATATTTACTGCCACTGTCTTATTGTCCCTTTTCTAATGGCAGAAGGGCTGTGGCACATCCAGCTCTTCTTTCCCACTCCCTCACACTGAGGGCAGGGCTCGGCAGGGGCTGCATCTTCCCCAAAGGGGCAGCAGCGATCCTTGCTCTGTGTGACCAGGGAACGCCTGGAGCTGTGTCAGGGCAGTTTTAGGTTGGATCTCAGGAGAAGGTTCTTCCCCCAGAGGGTGGCTGGGCACTGACCAGGCTCCCCAGGGCAGTGGGCACAGCCCCAAGGCTGCCAGAGCTCCAGGAACATTTGGACAACACTCTCAGGGACAAGGTGGGACTGTTGGGGTGTCTGTGCAGGGTCAGGGTTTGGACTGGATGATCTCTGTGGGTCCCTCCAGCTCAGGATGTTCCATGATTCCATGATACACTTAGAGCAGACTTACTGGGGCAGTGACGGCCACTGTCACCTCAGCAGAGCCTGTGGCAGGGGCTGCTGTCTCTCAGCAGAAGAGACTCTGATGCCTCCTTGTCTTTCCTCCCAGAGAGAAGCACCAACCTGCTGGGGGTGAGGCACATCCTGCTGGTGCTGTCTGGGAAGGGCGGGGTGGGCAAGAGCACCCTGAGCACCGAGCTGGCCCTGGCACTGCGGCACCGCGGGCACAGGGTGAGTGGGGTGGGGGGAGCCCTGCCTTCCCCTTGCCAGCCTCCAGGTCGGCTGGGCTTTGCTCTGCTTGCTGTGTGTGTGTCCTGTGTGGGCCTCCTGTGTGTTTTCGGTTTGCGAGAGTGGTTCGAGTGATTGTTCTGTGTTTGCAGGTAACTGGGTCAGGTGAGTGAGTTCATTTCTCTTTTACCCAAGAGACTAAAATCACCCAATATTTACTGTTGGGTTTGAAGGTGAGGTACCGAGAAAGTACTCTGCTGGTCTGAAGTGTAACACTCACTCTCTCGGGTGTGAAGTGGGTGAGCTGAAGGACATTGTGACAATGGGGACAAAAGGGAACTGTGTGTGCAAGAGGCAGGCTGAATTCCCTGAGGGTCTTTTTAAAGGCTTTGTGCAGCCGATGCCACTTGGATTCTGGCATAAAGTGCTTGGAAACACCCAGGAGATGCTCCTGGGGGGAAGGAGACCAGGAGTGCAGTCAGATCTAAAGCAGTTCTTTGAAACTGTGTCTCAGATGTGGCTGTGAGCAGCCCAGCTTTGGGGGGAGCTCCTGCCAGGGAAGGAGCCCGGGAGCTCTGAGCCCGCCCTGGCTGAAGGGCTGTGCTGGTCTCACAGGTGGGGATCCTGGACGTGGACCTGTGTGGGCCCAGCATCCCCCGCATGCTGAGGGTGCAGGACAGGGCTGTGCACCAGTGTGACAGTGGCTGGGTGCCCGTGTTCGTGGGCCAGGACAGGGCTATCGCGCTCATGTCCATCGGCTTCCTGCTGGAGCGGCCGGATGATGCCGTGGTGTGGAGAGGACCCAAGAAAAATGGTAATGGTGGGGTTTGGGGCTGGGGAAACCTTCCCTGAAACCTTCTCTGAACCCTCCTGGAGGTGCTGATGCCTCCTGGTCGTGTCATTCCTTGTGGGAATGAAGCTCCTGTTCTGCAGGAGTGGGTTCAGCTCACTCGGATGGGGAGAGTGCAGCATGTGTTGTGCTGACAGGTCACCCTGCCCTCCCTCCCTCCCTGTGTCCTTGTCACCCAGGGTGCTTCCCAACCCCTGTCCCATGGCTCCCAGGGCAGCTGTTGTGTGGTTTTTTATCAGCCCCTTTTATTTCATAGCTTTGATCAAACAGTTTGTCACCGATGTGGCCTGGGGCGACCTGGATTTCCTCATCGTGGACACCCCTCCAGGCACCTCTGACGAGCACATCTCCACCGTGGAGGCCTTGAGGCCCTACAGGCTGCTTGGAGCAATCCTGGTCACAACACCCCAGGTAGGACAGGGGGCTGGAGTTCCTGGGTGGGCACCTGCCTGTGGGAATGGTTTGGGGGGGAATATTCCCCCCACTTGGGTGTTTGCACGGCCTGTCTGTAGCTGCTTGTTCTACACATCTGCCTCCCCCTTGACTTCCACCTGCTCTGGACCCCCAGTTGCTGTGGACAGAGGGCCACCCCAGTTCCCGTTGCTCCCCCAGGCCGTGTCCGTGGGGGACGTGAGGCGGGAGCTGACGTTCTGTAAGAAGACGGGGCTGCGGGTCCTGGGCGTCGTGGAGAACATGAGCGGCTTTGTGTGCCCCCACTGCTCCGTGAGCTTCCTCACCTTACTGGGACCCTGGGGCTGCTGGGGACCCTTCCTTGGGCTGGGGTGTCCTGGCAAATGCCATGAGGGTGATGCTGTGAGCCAGGGAGGGGAGGTGCTGCCAGGTCTGCGTGCCAGCTTTGGGAAAAGCCACTGGCTCTGCTCTCCTGAGGAGAAGGGCAGGGACACAGGCCCTGAGGGTGGAGGGTGGGGAGGAGCTGGCTCTGCTCGGGTGATGCAGCACCTGCTCTGTCACACAGGGCTCTGGAATTCATGACTCCCTGCTGTTCTTCCTCCTCCAGGAGTGCACAAACATCTTCTCCAAAGGCGGAGGGGAGGAGCTGGCCAAGCACGCCGGGGTGCCCTTCCTGGGTGAGTGGCCTCTGGAGCAGAGCTCTGCTCAGGGGTGATCTTGTGATGCTGTGGGATGGTGGAGTGCAGAGAAGCAGCATCACAGAGCAGGTGGGCTGGACTCCAGTCCCCATAAGCCCCAGGCAGAGCTGGGGTGTGGGTCATGCTTTGCTCCTTTGACATCCAAACTGCTCCCTGTGGGCACCTGGCTGGGACAGAGGGACTGGTACCAGCAGCCTGCTCTGCCTGCTGACATCATGGTGACAGGGTAAACAAGCCTGGAGCTGCCCGAGAACCATGTTGGGCTGTTTCTCCCTGAGAAATGGGGGCTGAGGGCTTAATCCTGCCCCTTCAAGGGCTGGGATCAGTGGGGAAAGCACCTCCTGAAGCACTGGGGTGTGGTGGGATCTTCAACCCAGAGGAAGCAGTTGCAAGTGACAATTAGCTCCTGGAGAGCTCTTTCCTACTGATTCTCCTGGAGGTGACTCTGGCAGCGTGTTTCTTTAACCCTGACTCCAGACCTTTGCCATAGAAGGAGCAAGCACTCACTCTCCCACTCCTGTCCCACAGGCTGTGTTCCCCTGGACCCCCAGCTCAGCCAGAGCTTGGAAGAAGGCAGAGACTTCATCCAAGAGTTTCCCAAGAGCTCTGCCTTCCCTGCCTTGGCTCACATCACCCAGCAGATCTTGGATACATCACAGCAGAGCTCCTGAGAAGGTTGTGGAGCTGAACTGTTCCCAGCTGAGCCCTGGGCCAGCTGGGACGGGGGATGCAGGAGCTGGTTAAGTCTGAAACTGTCTCACTGAGGGCTGAGGGAGGGAGGGGTTCTGGCTGTTCGTGGCAGTTCCAAAAGGGAAGTACTGCTCCATCCCCCTGGATCCAGAGAGTCTCTGGAGCTGCAGTGCCACATGGCTGTTCTTCCCTCAGTGAACCCACATGACACCGATGATCCAAATCGTGGCTCCGTGTGCTGCTGCCTCCTCCCTCTTTCCCTGTGGGATGGATTCCACAGTCCTTGGTTCAGTGATGGATTACAGGTACTTGGTTCAGTGGCTGAGTCATGCTGGATGCTCCATGTGGATCCAAGCCAGGCCCCTGTGCTCGCTGGTTCCTGATGAGGACACGGCATGTGCTGCACGAGGGAATGTCTCCAGGAGCTCTCCCGCCTGTGAGATCTGCATCCCATCATGCTGGAAACAAGGCCTTGGGTCTGTTGGGGGTTATATGGCTCAGGAATATTTTTGAAGGTTCCAGGCAATAAACACTTCTCTTAAATCCAAGTCTGTGACTTCTGCTTTTCCATGACTTCAGACCTCGTAGGTCTGAGTCTTGGCATTGCGAGCACTTCATGTACATCCAGGTACTTCCTTACTTTTCCCTGGTTTCCTTGCTGGAATTCAGCTAAATCCCTTCTTCTGTAACAGCTTCAGGATCCAGCCTGTCCTTTGTCCTGCTGTGGGCTGGCCCTGGCAGTCCTTCTTGGAATCACTTACCATGGGTGTTCTCCACCCCCCTGCCACACCTGGGGCTCCTCCATGTCCCCAGGTGGTTTCTGCTCCATTGCTCCAAGTGTCCTGGTCCCTGGACCTCTTTCCATGGGCTGCTGCTCCCCTGGGACCTGCCCTCCTCATGCAAGCTTGAGTTAAGCTGGGGAAGCAAATGGAGGTGGTGGCTTTGCGTCTTATCTCCCTCTCTCCTGGACTCTGAGCCCCTCCTGCCTGCCTCCCTCTCCATGTCTGGGACTCACCCTCACAGTGAAGCCTCAGGAAGACAGGGAAATGTATTCCCACGAACCAGACTGGATTATAGCAGGCAGCCGTTGCTTGGAGGACAGCAGGAGCACCATCCCCCGCTGCTCCCACTGTGCCCGTGGGACCCACACCTGACCAGGTTTCCCCATGTGCAGTTTTCCAGGAAAATTTTACACGACCTTTGAACACTTCTTTGGGATTTGGAGAGCCAGCAGTAGCGCTGGAGTCTGACAGGGCTTTTGGCTCCTGGGGGATGGCCAGGCACCTCTTGCTCCCTCTCTGGGCACGTGTCACCCACCCAGAGCTTGTGGGAAATGCTGTGAGCTGCTCACCACCCCCCCAGGATCTGCACCCCTCACCCTGAGTGGGCTCTGGGGAGAAACCCCAGCTGGGGGCAGCACGAGCTGTGGAACAAACGTACTTCCAAGAGGGGTTGCAATAGCTCCAAAGGTTTATTTGTCTGCTGCCATTTATCAGGTGAGTGACGTGTGGCTCTCTGCTGCTGCAAGGAATCATTAAATCAAGTCCTCTGCCCCCTTCCCTGAGCTCGAGGGGGCTTTTAGGATTTCTCCACTGCTCCATGGCAGGAAGATGCTTTGTTTTGTCCCACATAAGTCCTGGCCCGGGAAGGGATGCCCTTCGCTGCGGGGGGCAGCATTCCCCCATCCTGGAGTCTTAGAGATGTTCCCACTGGGAACAACTGGGGGCTGCTATTTTAAATATTAAAGGGCTGAAATATTCAGTTTGAAGCCCAGGAGCAGCTGCCCATCCAGCATTGCCTGGGCTTGCCTCTCCTTGTGGTGGCAGCTGGAGGTGGTGGCAAAGCTGGGCTCGTCTGGGGTGGCCACAGAACCCAGCTCCTGCTGCTGCCCCGGGACAGGGCAGGGAGGTGGCAAGGGAGGATCCCGCATCGGAACAGCTCATGCCCTGGGAGGGGCCAGCCCAGCTCAGCAGTGAGCAAAGCTGTCCTCGGTGGTGTCCCGGAGGTCCAGCCCTGCCAGGGCCGGGGGGTGCAGGCAGGTGAGGTTGTTGTAGGTGTACACGGGCACCTGGGTGTCGTCCCCCTCGGCCACCGACTGCATGAAGCGCGGCACCACCACCGGGTGCTGCAGGGAGAAGTCCCGCAGCCCCTTCAGGGAGCAGTTGCAGTGCCAGTTGTTGCCCCCCAGCCACAGCTGCTCCAGGGTGAAGGCGGGGCACAGGAAGCCCACAGAGAAAGTCTCCAGGGAGTTGTTCCTCAGGCTGAGGTACCGCAGGTTGGCCAGGGGGGAGATGACGGTGTTGTCCAGTGTCTCCAGCTGGTTGTGGGAAAGGTCAAGCCAGAAGAGCCTCTGGAGCGGGCTGAAGGTGTCCTGGGAGATCTCCAGGAGCTGGTTGGAGGACACGAAGAGGTACTCCAGGTTGCTCAGACCCATGAAGAGCCGGGGCGAGAGGTGGCTCAGCCTGTTGTGCTTCAGGTCGAGCTCCAGGAGCTCGTGCAGTTCACTGAAGCTCTGGTCCTCGATGAGGGAGATGCTGTTGTGCTGTAGGAAGAGCCGCCTCAGGCTGGACAGCCCGGAGAAGGTGTTTGCTCCGATCCTGCCCATGCAGCTGTGCTCCAGGTGGAGGCTGTGCAGCTTGGTGACCCCCTTGAAGACAAAGTCAGGGAGGATCTTGATGCAGTTGTCAGACAAGTGCATCACTGCCACGTTGTACAGCCCCAGGAAGGCCCCAGCCCTGATGTCCTGCAGCTGGTTGTTGTTGAGGCTGAGAACCTCCAGCTGCCCCAGCCCCTCGAAAGTCCTTTCCACCAGGCTCCGGATCCTGTTGTGCCCCAGCTGCAGCTCCTCCAGGAACTGGAGGTCTTTGAAGGTCCTGGGCCTCAGGCTGGTGATGGAGTTGGTGGACAGGCGCAGCACGTGCAGGCTCAGGAGGCCCAGGAAGGTGTCCTCGTACAGCGAGACGAGCCGGTTGTGGGACAGGTCCAGCCACCGCAGGGCCTTCATGCCCATGAAGGCGCGAGGGGCGATGGCGTTGATCTGGTTGTGGTTCAGGTACAGCTTCTGCAGCTTCTGCAGCTTGACAAAGATGTTGATCTTGATGCCCTTGAGTGCATTCCCGCTCAGGTCCAGCTCCTTCAGCTCGGTGAGGCTGCAGAAGAGCTGGTGCTGGAGGTAGGGGAGCTTGTTCCCAGCCAGGATCAGCTCCCTCAAGTTGGGCAAGTCATGGAACACCTTGTCAGGCAGGACCACCAGCGAGTTCCAGCCCAGGTTCAGGTACCAGAGGTTGGAGAGCCCCGCGAACAGCCCTTCCTCCACCTTGCTGAAGTGGTTGTTGTTGAGGCTGAGGGAGACGAGGTTCTGGGTGTGCAGGAAGGTGTGCGGAGCCAGGTGCCTGAGGCGGTTGCGCTCCAGGTGCAGGTGGTAGAGGCTCCTCAGCCCGTGGAAGGCGTGCTGCTCCACGCTGGCCAGCTGGCTGCTCTGCAGGTCCAGGAAGTCCAGGGCTGACAGGTTCCTGAAGGCAGCAGCTGGCAGGAGGGTGAAGTTGTTGCCGTCCAGCCACAGGGCCTTGGCGTGGGGGGGCACGTCCTCGGGCAGGTGCGTCAGGTTGCGGGCGCTGCAGAACACGTTGAGCTCCTCGCTGTAGTCGTCCAGGCTGCAGGCACAGGGGCTGGGGCAGCGGGGAGGGTCCGTGTCCCCCTGCTCCTTCGGGGGTTCCCCCCCTGGGGGCTGGGAGGCGGTGGCCAGCAGCAGGGCCAGGGGGAGCAGGAGGGGGATGCCTGCTGTGGGGTGTGAGGAAAGGGGCCTCGGTCAGTGCAGGGACACGGCTGCTCTAGGGGACCCCTTTGGGACCCCCCTGCCGGCTGCCTGCTCTGCTGGAGTTGGGCGGGTGGAGGGGTCAGTCCCAGCCCTCTGCACACGCAGGGCAGCTGCAGCAATTTTCAGAGGCTGGATCCCTTGGGAGAGGGTGTGGAATCACCCACCACTCCTGCCACAGCTCGGACTCCTCTGGTGCATGGACCCCCCATCTCTATACTGCAGCGCCTGCAGCAGCTTCTCCCTTTCATGGGGAAAGGCCGCCCCCCAGTCCCCCTCTCCTCCTTCCTCCCCAGCTGCCTCCCCTTAACCTGCTGTTCCTCGGAGCCAAGGGGTCTCTGTGCTGCAGTCCCTGCCCGTCCCTGCAGCCCCCAGCCAGGTTTGGGCTCTGCCCTACAGTGCCTGCAAGCCCCCCAGACAGCTCGGGGCCCCCCAGAATGTCTAATTAGCCGTGGAGGAGGAGAAGAGCGAAGGGTGACTGAAGCCCCAGCAGAGTCTGAGTGTGTCCCCCCAGCTCAAGCCCAGCCCAGGGGCAGGTTCCCCAGCCTCACCTTTGCCTGCGCTCATGGCGACGGGCAGGGCAGCTCCTGCTCCCGCTCCCGCTCCGCTCTCCGGCCCCGCCGCCTGCGCAGCGATGGATGGAGCAACCACCTTGACGCCTGTCCAGCCGCCCGGCCCGGCCGGGCTTAACCCCACTGCTGCTGGGCCGGGCTGGGCTGAGCCCCCGGGACAGCCGGGCCGGGCTTACTGGCACCGGGACAGGCTCCTCGCTGCTCCCCCTGGTCTGTAACTGCCTTCAGGGCAGCTCGGGAAAGGGGCGTGGAGTGAGATGTCCAGGAGTCTGATGGAGTGAGGATGGGGATCCTGCCAGAGACGGGGTTTGTGTGGGCAGTGAGCGTGGAGGGAGGGATGGGGCAACCTCACAGGGTGTCCTCTGCCCTGAGCTCCTGGAGAGTCCTGAGCACTGACCCTTCCCTAGGTGCCTGCCCTGCTCTGTCAGGGATCGCCTGGGATAAGCCCTGGCAGTGGGTCCTCATGCTGCATGAGGACCCAAAAACCACACCCTGGGGCTTGGATCATCTGTAGTACACAGGGATTAGAGGTGTGGGGGTCATCCTTAGTGTGAGATGGGCTGGAACACCTGAGGGTTAATGGTGATGCAAGTGGAAAATGAGTTAGGAAGTGGGAAAAAGCTCTTCTCCATGTAGCCCTGGAAACCTCAGGGCTGAACCCCCTCCTATGGGTGGAGGTGGTGCTGGAAGCACCACAGGCTTGGCTCAGTGTTTTTGTGCCAAAGGGGAATCAGAGACCATCTCCACTGGTGAGATGGTGACTGTGAGGGACCCCTGGACAGTAGGGTGATGGTGGATGGTGCTCCAGGGCTGGCAGATCACGCTCTGCCCCTGGCAGCTCATCAAAACCACCCTGGGGAGGCTGATGACCTCATCCTGTGTCCCTGGGCATTTCCCCACCAGCCTCCAACACAGGTTCTGTGGAATCTTTTACCAATTTCCAGGGAAGAGAAACAAAAAGCCCCAGCGAGAGGAGCCTCGTGGCCAGTGGCTGCTGGATGGAAAAGCCATGGCCAACCCTTCCCCATGTCCTGGTAGCTCTGTTCTTCCCTGAAGATGAAGGTTGGCATCATTCACCTCCAGGAACAGGTGTCTCCCACCAGTGTTGTTCTTCCCAGCCCTGGTTCCCCCCATGCTGGAGGTGGAGCAGGGATGCTCTCCACCACCATGCCACAGGAGCCTGGCATCTCCCCCAGCTCCAGTTCCCACCAGGCTGGTTTGGGAGGTGGAGATAGAACAGGGAAGCTGTCCACCACCAGTCCTACACCATGGGTACCCCCATCGTGCCCATTCCCGTGGCAGCCTGGCATCTCCCCCCGGCTCCACAGGCCACATCTCAGCTCTTCACCACTGAACACGGGCAGTTCCATGCCCATGGGAAGAGATGTTGGAGAGAGACATCCAGGCTCCAGCCTTGCAACACAACTTTCCCACAGGCACTGCTTTCTCCCTTCCCTTTTGGCCCTGAGTGCCATTCTCCTCCCCCTCTATTTTAATCCTCTCTTCTGGGAATTTATAGATCAGAAGGGAGAAACACGGGATAGGGATACATGCACCCACTAATAAGCACTGAGCACATATTGACACAAGGTGTAATCAATCTGGAAGCTAAAAAGAGCTGAGCCAGCACAGCTCAGCCAGCCAAAACCCACAAACCTCTTTGGGAAGTTTAAACGAGCCCTGCCTGCGGCTGGAAGCAGGTTTATCCCTGCCTCCAGCAGCCCTCTCTGGGAAAATGTCAACTGAGATATGATGGGAAAATAAAGAGGGTCAATAAGCAAATCCCTTCCCAGCGTGGCTGCGGTGCAGGGAAGAGCTGGACCCATCTCCACTTTTAAAGGTCCTTCAGGCATCTCCTCTAGACCTGTCTCTAACCTCCCCGAGGGCATCTCCTCCAGATGTGTCCCATCACCTGTGGCAGGAGTTGCTGGAACCCCATGAATGTCGATCCCTTCAACATCACCATGAGCCCACCTTGAACACCTGGACCTCCATCTACCCAGTGTACCATGGCTCCAGAGCCACCCTGGGGACCTTATTTAGGTCCCCACCATGGATGTCCTCCTCCCACTGTGTCCCTGGCCAGTGTGGACCTCCCCACTTGATCCCCCCATCACTTCAGCTTTGACAGATAATCTCCCTGGCTGGGACCAAAGTCTGAGCCACCTCCCCTGGTTGCCATGGAGAAGGCTGTAATGGTATTAGCAAAAGCAGCAAAATCATAAAAAAGTAGTTTTTAAACCTATTTAAACTCTAAGGAATCATTTACCTTCCCCAGCAGCCATTCTGCGCCTGCAGGTCCCTCTCCAGGGAGCTTCCCAGTCCCTGTGTGTGGGAAATGCCACCAGCTGCCCCTGGCTGCCTGTTCTGGCTGAACTGGGGAGGGACTGGTGCTGGTGGCTCTGCCAGGTCTGGTGTGGGACCCCAGGAGCTCTCTGGTCCATCCTCACCCACCAGAGTGAGTGACCAGGACAGCTCTGGATTACCAGCAGGGACAGCACCAACCCGGGTTGAGCCCTGAGGGGAGGAGGGATGTGACACATGTGGTGTTGTCACAGCTGAGTTAGGGAGTATTTTTAGCAAATCCTGCCAAATATTGTCCCTGTCTGGAGGAGACCATCTCGCGTTGCCAGGGCAACCAGCACTTCTGCGCCTCATCCCCAACCAAAACTGTGCCAGCCCTGATGCTGCTGCCCGAGAGAGCTGGGATGGGTGACATCAGCACCCTAGAGCTCGTGCCACTCTCCTGGGGACACCAGCAGGGATCAAGCCACAGGAGTAGAGCTTGGCCTGGGGCTCACTGGCCACCCATGTCACTGGAGACGGGGACCTGCGAGTGGGGGCACAAGGGCCTGGCAGCTGCTGGTGGAAGTCCCCATGGGCATCACCAAGTGTCAGTTCCTGCCCTGCCACGGGTGCTGGGAAAGTTGGGAAAGGAGCCAGATGCGCCAGAGGCTCTGGAGGAAGCCAATTACAGCCCTAGTGGCCACGTGGCCACGTGAAACCTCACCACCAGCCCAACCTGGCTGGACTGGTTGGACTGGGAGAGGTGAGGACATCCCCAAGGCATGATTCAGGGTGGCCAGGCTGTTGCTGGAGACACAGATGGGAAAATTCCCAAACACTGAGGTTTGGGGAAAAGAAGAAGCCCGGGGAGCGGGAGGTTGGAGGTGCGTGGGGACAGGGAATGGCAGGAGAGCCTGTCCCAGCAGTGGCTGCCAGGTCAAAGCTGGATTTGGGGAGCGAACAGAGGGATGAGAGGCAGCCACCTTGCCTAAGTCACCTTGATGACAGTGCCGGTGCGCCAGGAAGGGGGGAGGGTGTTGTCCGTGTCCCAGATCAGCTCTCCAGACCTGGGGGGTTCTACGCCGGCCCCACAGCAGCTGCTGGGTGAAGGGATCAGCCTGGTCCTCGGGGTGCTTGGTCAGGGGGACGGGCCGCACACCCGCCCACTGCCTGGCATTGCATGGCCACAACCCCTGCCACTGCCTGCTGCTGGGGTCTCCCTGCCTGCCCCATCCCAGCCCTCCTTCTCAGCTCTGTGGGGAAGCACCTGGAGATGCCAGGGGGGTGACAAATGGGACATGAGGCAGCGGTGGGTGCTGGCAGTCCAGCAAACCCAACACCTCCTGGACTGCAGCACAAACAGCTTGTTCAGCAGGGCCAAGGAGATGATTCTCCCTCTTGGCCCCCCTGGAACACGCACACATCCAGCGCCGGGATCCCAGCACAGGGCAGATCTGGATGGGTCAGAGCAGGTCCAGAGGGGACCATGGAAAGGGTCAGGAGGCTGGAAGAACCTGTCCTGTTCTTCAGGAGAGCTTCTCCAGCTCCCTCCTCCTCTCCCTTTCTCAGGCTGGGATGGCTGGGATTGTCCAGCCTGGAAAGGACCTTGTGGCACCCTGGCAATAACATAAGGGACCTTGGAAGAGCAATGGAGAGAAGCTTTTCCTCAACTCCTGTCAAGACAGAAGATGGGGTGATGGTTTTAAACCAAGAGACAGTGGATTTAGGTCGGATATAAAAAGAAAATGCTTTGGGGGGGATCAGTGGGAGCCTGACCTGGGGGTGCCACGGCTGGGCACCTCTGTGCCTCCAGGCAGTGACACTGTGGGCTGCTCCCACCACAGCGGACGTTCCCGGTGCTCCACCCGCGTCCCAGCAGGAATCCGCTGCATCCGGGAGCGAACGCAAATTCCCTTTGCTGGCGCTGGAAGCCAGATGGAGCCAGTCACTTCGCTAACGCTGTGCCGGGCCCTGCGGAAGGCTCCGGAGGAGGCGGGAGCTGCTCCACCCGGGGGTCCCCCCGAGGGCCGAGCGTGGTGTGTGACCCTGCCAAGGGCTGGCAGGGCTGGAGGAGAGGCGACAACTGGATCGGCCAGGTGGGCTGCGGGCAACAGATATTCCACCGTTTTCCCCTTGAGCTCCTGTGGATTTGGGAGCGTTTCTCCATCTTTGTGCTGCATCCCAGGGGAGAGATTGGTACCTTGGAGCACGATGGTGATCCACCCCCCACAGCTGCTGTGGTTAAGGTGAACTTGACAGAAAGAGTGAAAAACCCTCAGTACAGAGCTGGCCTTTGATGGGGTTAAACAAAACACAGACTTTCTGTTTGTTTTTACTCTGGAGCAGGGATGGAGATTTGGGTCTGCAGTGACACCATAAAACCTCATTTCTCAGCCCAAAATTGCTTTTTGTGGTGTTGGCCGGGACAAAATTTGCTTCATATTCCCAAACCATAGGGAAAGTGAGCACTGCCATTCCTGGGCCCATAGGACACCTGCCACCAAGGTGGGTTTGCATAAATAATGCCATATTTCTGTATGTTAATTGTCCTCTGCCGTGTGAAATGGGCACCCTGCGGATCAGGGAGCACCTGGCTGTGCCACCGTGATGGCATGGGCTGTTTGCCCTCCTAAATGAGGTGCCCTGGGTCTGGGACAGCCTGGGTGCCCATCCCTGGGGTGTCCCTGTGGGGCTGAGACCCCTCAGGACACGGCGTGTGCTCAGGCAGTGGAGCTGCTGCTCAGCTCCCCCGTGTGCTGAGCCCCCTCTGCCGTGGGCGGGGTGCGAATTTGGCTTTCAGCTCCTCGGTGGGTGTGAAGAGACTGTGAATTCTCATAAGCACTTTCATTACCTTAATAAAATTACTTCAGGTCTGTTAAGTTCTTTCGCAGAAAAATAAGCCGTAATTGGATGTTGTGTTTGCTTCTCCTTCCCCCAAGCCCCTGGAATGTTCAGTCCCTGGGTGTCACATCCATGGACCTCCATTCAATCACCCTCGAGGGGCTTCTCCAGCAGCCTGGACCAGGTGAGGAGCCCTGCTTGGCACAGAACTTCTGTCAGGATGGCCCCTCTCCCTCTCATCCTCTTGGCTCTGACAGATACAGAAGAGTTATTCAGAGCTGTGGTCTTTTTTGAACATTAATTGTCAAAGCTTTTCTTCTCTAAAAGACAGATTCATACCTAAACTCACCCACTCTACAGAAATAGCAGCGATAATAAGCCTGAAATGAGGAGATTAAGAACTGGAATTCATTTTAGAATCATAGAATCATCGAATAGTTTGAGTTGGAAGGGATCTTTAAAGGTCATGAATTCCATCTAGTTTTACCCCTGTTTGAGGTTTTCCAGCATTATCCACCGTGCCCTACACTCCCTCTTACCCTCACTCTTACCTTGGAGACTCTTCAAGTGCTTTTAGCTTTGCACACACTTGGGATTTGTCCTATTCCAGCCTGGCTGGACCCCTTTTGGAGCCAGCAGCAGTGTGTAGACCAGCACAACCCGGTTTTTGCACTGTCTGGGCTAATCTGGGCTTCTTTCAGTGCATGCTTTGAAGTTTAGATTTTGTCCACGCAGTATCTCTGATGTGAGGAGATAAACTGGGAAAGGTCTTTTCTGTCACCAGCTTCAGCTTGATCACAGCTCTGAGATCCTGGGACCTTTTGGGTGACTCACTGACACGAGAGGTACAAGGACTGCAGGGATCAAGAGAAGGTTGCCCGGAAGCAAGTTAGATGCTACTGGATGGTTTGGAGCAGATGGTAGGGCTAATGGGTTAATTAATGGGTTAATCAGATCACAGAGTCATGGAATGGTTTGGGTTGGAAGGGACCTCAAAGCTCATCTGCTTTCACCCCTGCCATGGACAGGAACACCTTCCACTATCCCATGTTGCTCCAAGCCCCGTCCAACCTGGCCTTGGACACTTCCAGGGATGGGGCAGCCACAGCTTCTCTGGGCAACCTGTGCCAGGGCCTCCCCACCCTCACAGGGAAGGATTTCTCCTCAGTAATCCCATCTAACCCTGCCCTCTGTTAGTGGGAAGCCATTCCCCCTTGTCCTGGCACAGTCTGTCCATGAAAAAAATTGCTCTCCCTCTTTTTTATCAGCCCCCTTTATGTACTGGAAGATCCCTGCACTAGAGATGGAGGCCATCCCTACAGTCAGGTTTGGCAACGGTCCATAATAGTGTGGTACCTCCTAAATGGCAATATTGCTTCACTGGGGGTGTTTCCTGAGCTGCTCGTTCCAGGATCTGCTGTGTGCTGACTTGGGAATACAGAAGCCTCTCCAGAAGTGCCATTTCCTTCCCTCTAACAGCTCCCGGGGTGGATGGAATTATCGGTTCCACCTTAAAATCGAGGTGGATGCCACACCCTCCAGTAACCAAAGTTGATAGCAACAGTGCTGGACCTCCAGGGAAAAGTTCCTTAGAGACCCTTAGATCCTTCCTTTGCTTTTCAGTTGCTGCCTGCTCCACATTGTGCTGAGATCCCGGCCTCTGAGCACATGGATCTCGGAATTGTTGCAGAGAATGAGAAGGTAAGTACTGTGACAGAGCATGTGCAGCATCTTGCTAATGAAAAATATAAGTATAAAGGTCTACAGTCCCTTCCTGGGTGATGGAACAAGCGCTCTGCCAAGGAAATCCTCATTACAGGAGGAAAATGGCAGCTGAAAATCCCATCTAGAATCTGTTCAGGCTCTGAAAAGCTGAGCTCTTGCAGCAGCCTGTGGTGGGTGAGTGTCAGGGGCAGGAGGGTTCGGCTGGCACCCGCTGTGGGAGCTGCTCTGTGTGTCCAGGTGCAGCTGCAGGATGGGAACGATGGAATGGACTGGCTTGGAGATCCCCAGGAGGGGATGGGGAAGCTGGCTAGCTCCAAGACAGACTTCCCAGCCAGGGTGCTCTTCAGTGAAGAGGAAAAACTGAAGGTAAAACTTTGAGAGTCGGAGAGAACTGAGCTGTGAGGCTGTAAGAGGTCTGTAGATCCACAGTAGGAAATCTGGGGTGAAATTCCTCCTTCTAGAGGGGTAGGTGTTGTGCTTAAACATCATGTTGGCCTCAGAATCCATCCATGGCTTTAACTGGGTCCTTTCTTCTCCTAGATTTCCAAAGACCTTGTCGATCTCCAGATAGAGACCAACAAAATGAAGGAGCAGTACGAGACAGAGAACTTTGAACTGAAAAATATGGTATCTGAAAGTCTGGAATAGCTGATTCCTGCCCTGCCAATGCCTTTATCCAGCAGTCCAGCTCCTTACACACCCATGTTTGCTTTGCTTGGCAAAGTCTCTTGGCTCTGCCTAGAGCTACATTCCCCCCTGACATCCCAGATACCATGAAACTCATCTCCCTGTGACTGCTCCTGGCCTCTGCCATAGTCTAATCCTGCTGCCTTCACTTTGCAGATCCTGGCCCTGGAGAACCGTGTGCGGGAGCTGGAGCTGTGCAGTGAGAAGGTGATGCAGGAGCGAGATTCCCTGCAGGAACGCCTGCGAGCCCTGGAGAGCACTCGGAAGGAGCTGGCACAGGAGTACATCATTCTGAAAAGCAACTACCTGGCGCTCGGGAAAGAGCTGGACCAGGAGGTGAGACAGACTTCAGCGCTCATCCTGGTGTTCCTGGCTCCATCTCACATTCCTCTGATGTACAGGCAGCTTGGTGGCTTCGGGTTGTGTATTCGTGTCACAGCTCAACTCCGGTGAGGCTTGTTTAGAGAATTAGGGAATGGTTTGAGCTGAAGGGGCCTCTTAAAGGCCACCCAACTCTATCCCCTGCCATGGGCAGAAATACCTTCCACAAGCCCAGGTTGCTCCAAGCCCTGTCCCACCTGGCCCTGGACACTCTCAGGGATGGGGCAGACACAGCTTCTCTGGGCAACCTGTGCCAGGGCCTCAGCACCCTCACAGGGGAGAATTTCTCCCCAGTAATCGCATCTAACCCTGCCCTCTGGCAGTGGGAAGCCATTCCCCCTTGGCCTGTCCCTCCATCCCTTGTCCTAAGTCCCTCTCCAGCTCTTCTGGAGCCCCTTTAGGCCCTGGAAGGGGCTCTCAGGTCTCCCTGGAGCCTTCTCTTCTCCAGGTGAACACCCCCAGCTCTTCCAGCCTGGATCCAGAGCAGGGGGGCTCCAGCCCTCAGAGCATCTCTGGGGCCTCCTCTGGACTCTGTCCAGCAGCTCCATGTCCTTTCTGTGTTGGTTCCTCCATCTCTGGAGGCAGCTCTGCAGGTGGGGTCTCACCTGAGGGGGCAGAGGGGCAGAATCCCCCCTCCCCTGCTGCCCACGCCGTGGGATCAGCCCAGGGCACACGGCCGGGGCACGTCCAGCCCCTCAGCTGTGACACGGCCGTGGGTTTGTTTGCAGAGCCGGGGTTGATGTCACACATCCCCCTCCTCGCAGGGTCTGTGGGACCTGCTCTGCGCAGCGGGGTGGGCGCTGAGCCCACGCTGACCCGTGTGATCCCGGCCCCCGCTGGCACAGCCTCCCCTCTCCGGGCCGGCCCCATCCCTGTTGCCGGGGGTCACGGCGGGGCTGGCCCGGGCACACGGGGCCGCTCCCCCCGCGCTGCCAGCGCGCTTTGTTTCCCTTTTTTCTGCTTGGCTTGCGCGGGCTGCACGTGAACGGATTGGAGTCGCTCTCATTTCGGGCGGCGGCGGGAAGGGGCCTGGGAGCTTTTAAGCAGACAACTTTATAAAAGCACTGAATTCAAGCAAGTTTCCGATGGTTCCTTAAAAGATAGTCACCTTCCCGGTGACTGTTAGGTTAGCAATGATTAACCAGGGTCTTTGAGACCCGGATTTGTGTATTTGTTTGGCAAGAACAGCTACTTCAGTAGCCCTTCCTCTCTCCCCTCCCTCTCCTCTCTCCTGCTTCTCCTCCTTTTTAAATTGTATGGAATGACTGACATCCTCCTGCCTCCCTCGCTCCCTCCCCCAGCAGATAGTTTAGCTGGTTCAGCTGAATGACCTGGTTTTCCATGCCGAGTTGTGGTGGGAAGATGTGGAGCTGGGACCAGGCACATTTGTTTGGTCAGGTCTGTCTGGACAGTCTGCAAAGCTCTGGTAGAGGAGGATACAGGATCATGATCATACTGTGGGTTGGTGACGCTTGTGAGCTGATCATCTGTCTTCCATAAGCTGAGAAATGGGAATTTCTTAGAAGGAGGCAAGCTCAGCTCTCAGAGAGGGGTGAACCCACCCTGTCATCCCCCTAGAGCATGAGGCAGAGCTGCTCCGCTCCCTCCTCACGGAGAAATAGCTCCGTGTTCAGCGCTCTCAGCTGCTCCTTGTCCCCAAGGGGGTGCAGCATGTTTGTCAAAAATTGAATTTTCAGGCAGCTGACATCTCTAAATGATGGGTTTAGCGAGTTAGAGGTAATAACACACCGTTTTCACATGGATCCTAGAATGTTTCAGGGAGCGAAAACACGTGGATTGAGTTCTGTGCCTGGATAGCATCCTGAAGAATTATACAATCATGGAATGGCCTGGGTTGGAAGGGACCTTAAAGCCCATCTCGTTCTACCCTTTGCCATGGGCAGGGACACTTCCACTAGACCAAGTCACTCTAAGAAGCAGTGGAGCATGGTCCAGAAGCCTGAGGTGAATTCCTTGGATGTAATCCATATGCTGAGGGGTTTACCCCAATTCCTTGGCTCTGACTACCAGATATCCCTGCCTGAAGCCAGAAAGGCTCCGACTTGGCAGGCTGGGACTTGTCGCGACATGGGCCTCTTGCTCATTATTTTCCCAGTGTGGACTTTCCCAAAGGAAATGGGAAAAGCAGCCTGCGGTTCTGCCCCCTCCCCTTCCCCGGCGCTCTTCTGGGGAGACAATGAACCTTTTACACATTCCCAATTACAAGTGCTACTTGTGACCTTGCCAATATGTTGTCATGGCTGCTTGGCGCAGAAGCAGCTCCGCGAATTCATTCACGGCCCCTTGGCCGGGAACAGTTGGAGCCTCTGAATTGTCGGGCGCCCATTGTGCAGGATTCACACACCGCCCCGGGGCTGTCCCGGCCGCAGAGCCGGCCTTGCCCAGCCCTTGGGAAGTGCCTTGCAGGAGATGCCAGTCAGGCACTTGGTGCCTGTTTTCTGACTCGCTGTAAATTCTTCCTTTTCTAGGCTCCGACCTTTCCTCGCTCCCCGTTTCCTCCTCCCTTTATCCCGCGGCAGCGGCGGCGCTCTGCGGAGGGGACCCAGTGCCTGAGAGCCGGGTTCCACGCTGGGGTTTTCCCTGGAGCCAGGCCAGGCTCGGGAGATCAGCGAAGCCCAGCTCAGACTCGGGACTGCCTCTTTTTTTGGCTAAACCAGTAGTTGTGCCCCCTTTCCGACCGAATTGTCGGGGCTGACATCTGCAGATGGATCGCTCTGGGCTGGGGAACAAGCGGGCCGGCTCTGCGGAGCTGTCAGGTTTCACAGCTGTATATCTCACCTCTTTGTCAGCCTCTTTTCTCCTCGCTCTCCCCCGGCCCACCCTGTGCTATCTTTTGATAAGCTATTCTCTCCACGGATGACTCAGATGACCTCTGCCTCCCATCCTCCCGATTCACTGCCATGGTAACAATTACTCAAGCTTGTCCCCAGTCATAAACCCCATCAGAGCTTTGTTATCTACACAGAAACCCTCCCGGGAGACATGAATTCCCCCAGTGTTCCTTCCAGATCACCTGTAACAGAGCTTTTCTCATTCAGATCCTCTTTATCTTTTGGAAATGTGTCACTTCACACCAGCACTGCTTTGGATCTCGCTGCCTACACGGAGCTGTGGGCTGGCTGCTGCTGGGGGATGCATCCCAACCAAACTGGGATTGTGTCAGCAGGGGTGGACGGAAGGATGGAGATTTGGCCCTTCTCTTGCATTATGGAGTCCAGCACTGTTCAAAGCTGTTCCACGGGGAAAGACGTTCCAGAGGCATTGGGAAGCTGCATGGAGGGTGCAGGGTTGGAGTGAGGAGAGAGGCGGTGGCAGAGCTGTGCCCAGGGCTGGCACTGGGATCTGGATCTGAATGTGAGAGAGAGACAGGCAGAGGGATAAGGTTCCATGGGAATAACCCTACTGCCTGGAAATGCATTTCCATGAGAACTAGAAAATCACTCGTATCTTAGGACCACAGGAAAGAGAACTAAAATTAAAACTTGCTTTTGGGAGGGTACAGGAGTGCCTGCCTTGTGCGCATACCAGGAGCAGCGGCTATGTGCCGACCAGAGGAGGATTTTCTTTCCTTCTTGTTTGACCTGGCAGGTCAGGAGGAATGAAGAGCTCACCCAAGAGCTCCTCAACCTGGCCAAAGGCAGGAACATCCTCCTTGGCACAGAGAGCACCCACCAGCCTGCCAAGGCCCATCAGTCCTCTGTGGAGCTGGAAAGAGTGAGGGGGAAGGTAAGGAACTCTCTGCCCTTCCACCAGCTCCTTGGACAACAAGGATCTAACAGGCTCTTCTGCCTCTCCTAAAACCAGCCTGAAGATGTAGCTGCCTCTGAACACGAGCGGCAGGAGCTGGAGAGAAACGTGAGTGTGTGGGGTCTGCTGCTGGATCCTTGGGAAGCAGAGGGGGGATTGATTCCAACTGTGGCTGGCACCTCCCTGTGCTAACTCGAGTTTTGTGGATCAGCTGATGACTTGATTCATTTTAAATTCTTTTTTTAAGCTGTGCAGTTGCAAAATGAGGCTGGGATAACTCCAGATGTGCAGGCAGAGCTGAGAGAGGGCACAGGTGGTGCCCTCGGTCCGTGCCCTGTCAGGGTGAACACAGGCAGGAGTTAAAAAGCCAACAAGTGCAGAGGACACTTATTCTTGCTCATACTTGAGAAAGCTGGGGGTGACGAAGCACCTGAAGCTGAGAGCAGGGAGATGCTCCCAGCCTCCTCCCCATCTGCAGCCCCTGTGAAACCAGCTTGGGCTCCGCCACCAGCTCCTGCTGGGAATGTGACTCTCAACGTGAGAACTTCCCTTGGGAGGGCGACACGTGTGCACCTCCACGTGCCCTGTCTGCAGATCAGACTCCATTTCTGGTGTGCTACAGGGCACCAGTCCCTTCCGGTTAAACCAGTCCTTTCCCCAGCATGTCACTGCTCACTGGAGCCTCTCCTCACTTCATCCTCTCTTTGCCCAGCCTTCTGCCTCATCTTCCTCTTTGTCCCTCAGTTGCTTGGAAACCAGGATCACATAAAAGTGGAGCTTGAAAAACTGAAGAAAACCCACGACTGGCAGCAGCAGAAGCTGGAGGAGCGAGTGTAAGTGTTGGGGGCACCTTCTGCTTGCCTGGGCATTTATGGGCTTCACTGCAGCTGGATTTGATCCACAGGAGCAGGAGAGGAGGCAGCCTGTCTCTGGTGGGGTACAAGGTGGGAATGATGATTCACCCTTGGAAGAAGTGAGACCCGGAAGGAAAACCTGATGTTTTCAAGGCTCTTCAAAGAGTCAGCTGTCTGCTTAAAGTTGGTGGTGTTTAGGGACACCTTGAAAATCCACCTTCTGTAACACACAGTAAATGTGTGACAGCCCAGAGATGAATCCAGCCGCAGCCCTTACCCCCACAGCAGGTTTTCCATTGTCATGGGATGCGGCTGATGTCCTGGGAAAGGCTGCCCCAGCAGGGATGCTGCAGGACTAGACCCTCCACCTGGGGAGGACATTCACCTTTGATGGGAACAGTTCTGTGATGCTGGTTGATGCACATCTGGGGATGGCAGCTGCTGCTGGGAGATTTCTGTCATCCCAGTGATTTCCTTCCCAAAGGTGGCTGTGTTGGACCTACAGAGACTCCCAGAATGGTTTGGGTTGGAAAGGACCTTAAATATCATCTTGTTGCAGCCCCCTGCCACCTTCTACTAGACCAGGTTGCTCCCAGCCCCATCCACCCTGGCCTTGAACACTTCCAGGGATGGGGCAGAAATTTGCGGGGGTTAAAACATAACACATTTTCTTNGCCTTGAACACTTCCAGGGATGGGGCAGAAGTTTGCCATAACACATTTTCTCCCTGTGTGTCCAGGCTGGGGCTGGGGAAGGAGCTGCAGGAGGCGAAGGGAGCGATCGGGGACACGCAGCGCAGGCTGGTGGAGCAGTCAGCGGTGAGGACGGGCTTCCTTCCCCTGCTCCTCCTGGGAGCCATGTGCTGAGCTTCCGGGGGGGTGCCTTGTATCCAGGTACTCTGACACCTCTCCCTCTCTGGGGAGCTTGTCCCACCAAGGTTCTCCTTCCCATGCATTTTCCTTCCGCACGTGGTGGAAGGTGCTGCTTGCTCAGGTGGTGGGAGGAATTTTGTTCACTGATTTTTAGAAAGAGTTGGTGGAATCACCGGGGTGGGAAGGTGCCAAATGACAGAAGGTAGCAGGGGAATTGAGACTATAAACATTTCCATTGGACTTCTCTGAAAACTCAGGACCTTCCCAGCTCTAGTGAAGCTGAGTATCTGGAAAGGAAATCTCCAGTGTATTATGGAGCTTCTCAGTTCCCCCTCCTTGGCTGGAGATGAGGGCAGCAGTTTTTTTGCTTGCTGTGCCCAGGTGCTGCTCACGTCCCAGAGCCAGCTGCAGGAAGTGGAGGCAGAGAACTCCCGGCTGCAGCTCCAGCTGAAGGAGCTGAACGAGGAATATCGCTCCCGGCTGGTGCGGTACATCAAGGACGTGGCGGTGGGTACCCCCAGCCCCAGGGGCTCTGCTGACCTGGGGAGTATCACAGAATCATAGAACATCCTGAGCTGGAAGGGACCCATAAGGATCATGAGCCAAGTCCTGGCCCTGCCCAGGACACCCCAACAATCCCACCCTGTCCATGACAGTGTTGTCCAAACACTCCTTGAGCTCTGGCAGTGCCCACTGCCCTGGGGAGCCTGGTCAGTGCCCAACCACCCTCTGGGGGAAGAACCTTTTCCTGAGATCCAACCTGACCCTGCCCTGACACAGCTCCAGCCCTTCCCTCAGATCTCTCCATGCTGGCTGCCCTCCTCTTGCAGGCTGCTGCAAATAAATAAGACTAAATAAGTGGATAAGAGGATCCCAGTTGTCTGACCAAGAAAAATCCCAGCAGAAACTCACAGTTCATTTTGCAGGGCCATACAGAGGGTGCAGACTCAGAGGGGTGCTGACTTTGAATCATAGAATGGTTTGGTTGGAAGGGACCTTAAAGATCCTTTCATTCCACCCCCTGCCATGGGCAGGGACACCTTCCACTAGCCCAGGGTGCTTCAAGCCCCGTCCAACCCAGCCTTGGACACTTCAGGGATGGGGCAGCCACAGCTTCTCTGGGCAACCTGTGCCAGGGCCTCCCCACCCTCACAGGGAAGAATTTCTCCCCAGTAATCCCATCTAACCCTGCCCTCTGTTAGTGGGAAGCCATTCCCCCTCGATTCCTCTGTCTGTACATTTACAGAACTACATGGACAGCAAATCTAGCCACATGACAGGACACAGCAAAGCCCCAATTGATCATGCTACCATGAAGCACTTTGTGGACAACATGCTGAAGGATATCCGGGCCTCCTACAAGTCTCGGGAAGAGCAGCTGGCTCGGGCAGCACGTGGATACAAGAAACGCATGAAAGACTTGGTGAAGAAGCACGAGAGCCTGCTGATTGCCTATGGGTAAGGCTCAGACAGGATCCGGGCCACCTCTGCCTTCAGGACCAAGTGAAGTGCCCCATACACCCACCCCACCGTCCTAGAGGGAGGCAAGTGGGGCTCCCAGGGGGAGCAGGGGACGTGGAGTGCGTGTTCTCCCTGCTCCTGACAATCCAGGATCGAGGTGCCTCCAGCTGCACATCAGGGTTCTCTGGACACCGTGGAGCTGCTTTGCACATATGTTTCTCCCACGTAAAATTGAGGGTGAGAGATTGATCCCACGTTGGATGGTGTGGAAATGCAGAGGTACCACAAATAGCTCCACCTCCCAGCCCGTCCCTGCAGTGCTTTCAGCTCCACTCCACAGCTCTCTCAGCAGCTTGGGCTGTGGGAAGCTGCAGAAATACTTGTGGTATAAAAGCCACAAATAGCTCTAGGACAAGCTCCCCTCAGAAACTCTCCCAGGAATGCTCCCACTTATCCTTTGCAGGTGGCCAGAAACCAGCGGGTCCCAAGGGAATGGTACCTCCAGGAGCAGTAGAACTGCTCAGAGTTGTCACCCAAAAAAGCAACCAAGGACTGACCCCTCTGGCACATTACAGGCTCCAGCGAGAGCAGATCCGGTCCCTGGGGAGCAGTGCTATGGACTGTGGCCCTGCTGAGCTCCACTTCTCCATCTCGGACCCAGAGCTGCTCACGAACTCCACCCGGGAGCTGAACCAGTTGCGGGAGGAAAAGGCGAAGCTGGAAATACAGCTCCAGGAACTGCAAAAGGTGGAGACCGGGCAGGGAAACTGGGGGGTGGTGGGGAGAGTCTCAGAGGTGACACTGAGCCCCTTTCTTAGGCATTCACAGGGTTGTTTAGGTTGGGAAAGCCCTCCAAGGTCACCAAGTCCAGCCATTCCCCCAGCAGTGCCAAGGCCACCACTAAACCATGTTCCCAGGTGCCACATCCACCCCTTCCCTGAGGATTTGCTGTGCCCGTGGCACAGGCTGGAATATTCCAGTCATCTCCCAGTCACAGAATCATGGAATACCAGAATGACTTGGGTTGGAAAAGACTTTAAAAGCTCATCTTGTTCCACCTGCCCACCATGGGCAGGGACACCTTCCACTAGTCCAGATTACTCCAAGCCCCATCCAACCTGGCCTTGGACACTTCCAGGGAGGGGAAGAACATCTCTTGATTTGCATGGGATGCATTTATTTAAAAATTCAGAGGACAGGAGACCTAAAACCTTAAGGGCACTGGTGGTTGTGGGATTGCTGGGGTACGTTGTGCCGCTTCAAAGGGGGCTTCCAAAAAAGGGGGAGAGTGACTTTTGCAGAGGCAGAGAGCGATAGGACAAGAGGAACATATTTAAACTAAAAGAGGAGAGATTTAGATTGGATGTTAGGAAGAAATACTTCCTTGTGAGGGTGGGGAGGCCCTGGCACAGGTTCCCTGGAGAAACTGTGGCTGCCCCATCCCTGGAAGTGTCCAAGGCCAGGTTGGACGGCGCTTGGAGCAACCTGGGCTAGTGGAAGGTGTCCCTGCCCATGGTAGGGGGTGGAATGAGATGAGCTTTGAGGTCCCTTCGAACACAGCCCCATTCCATGACATGATTTCTACGAAGGTGGCAGGATCTGGGATTGCAATGGTTGAATGCTTACGGGAATCCTGCTCTTCTTTTGCCTCCAGAAAAGACTGAAAGAAGCCTCTGCCTTTCCACTGCCTCCAGAGCAGTAAGTGCTGTTTGTTCCAGAGGATATCTGTCATTCCAAATTCTCCTTAATGTGTGCATTGAGGAATCTTTTTTTGCTTACTTGGAGACAGGAATAAATAGGGAGAAAGGGAGCTTCTGGGCCTACTCTGGGAAGAACAGCTGGCTGTTCCCTCAGCACAGTCCTTCCCATGGGGAAGAGAGTTGGTGATTTGGGCCTTGATCCAAGAAAGCTCTTAATTTGATTTAATCCACTTCATAGTCTCATTGACCTCTTTAGAAGCTGAAATTAAGCATACGCCCAAGTGCTTTGATGGATCACAACCTGAGAAAGCACTATGGAAGACCACCAGCTTGGGATGGTCCTGTTTCTCCTCCCTTCCAGCGCGGGAGCTGGGCTGGGACCCTTCAGTGCCACTGTGCTGATGCATCCCTGGCTTCCCAACAAGCTCTGGATTTGCTCACTTTTGATGAGTCCCTTCCCCCTGCTCTGTTTTTCTGCTGAAACTCAAACAGCTATAGCTGTGGAGAACTGGAACAAAGCGTAGGAGAAACCTGAGCTGAGATTTTTCAGCCTTTTAAGATGTGGTCGCCCAGAAAACACATCAGGTGTTCCATTAGCTGGGTGCCAGCACCAAGGAGTGGGTCAGTGCCAGAGCCACTGGGCTATGGAAGGGTCTTAGGCACAAGCTTGAGCCTCAACCAAGCCTCTGCCGTGCTTTCCACACTGAAAATAGAAGCAGTCCTTGAGTAGATGCATTAATTTTATCAGATTCACCACAGGAGCAAGACATGGGAAGTCCAGAGTCTGAATTTTAGTGTTTGGGTTTTTTAACTGTCAAGAGACCGCACTTCAAACTCTGATGGGTTTATCCATGCTGTTACCTTGCTCTTCCAGCTAGTGACATGAATCCCAGTGTTCCCACAGCACTTCAGCTCTAATTCCTGCTTCTTGCTTTTATCATAAAATCACGGAATGGTTTGGGTTGGAAGGGACCTTAAAGACCATCTCATTCCACCCCCTCCATGCCGTGGAGGCTTATCAGCTGCATGGGCTCCCTGTTTATTGTCCCCTTCTCTTCTCACTCCCATGGAATCCAAGCCAGGATCTCCCTGGGCTGGGAAGCTGCAGCCACCGGAGCCGCTGGGAGCACAATGCATTCCTCCCTTCACACAGCCCAAATTCCCCGAGCATCAGATGTGACCTGTTATTTTCCTCACTCAGACTGGGAGGGAGTGGGAAGGGCTTTCCCACGCCGGGCTGAGCAGACAGCTCACCTATCGTGCTCGCTGACCAGAACGGGCTGTGCTCCCAGCGCCAGCCTGTGGCATTGATGGCTCTCTGTTCCCACCAAACTCAGCCCTGCAGTGGCAGGTTCAGGACTCTTTCCGCACAGAGGCCTCCGATGTGATGATGTGAGTTGGAACAGACCCAGCTGCCGTGGTGGGGGATCCCAGGCTGGCAGAAGGGCTGCGACTCCCGTGCCTGGGCACAGGGATGGTGCCACCTTGCCCTGAAGAGGTTTGGGCACTGGGAGAAGGAAAGGTTGGGCTGGGATTCATGGTCGGATGGGCATGAGTTATGTGGAGCTGTGTGACCTGTGGGTGGGCTGGATTTGATATCTGGGCATGATCCAAATATGCTCTTCTCTCGTAGGCAGCTGGATGAGGAGGGCTGGGCAGAGGTCAGGAAGCAGCTCCGGGAATTTGCACACACCACCCAGGTAAAGGTCTGGAACAGCCTGTTGGAGTAAAAGCTTATCCCTCACCCACATGGCAAAGATGTGCTGCCCTGGGGCCGACGTGCTGCTCCAGGCTGGAGCGGGGAAACTTTCACAGAATCACAGAATATCCCGAGTTGGAAGGGACATACAAGGATCATCCAGTCCAACTCCTGGCCCTGCACAGACACCCCAGCAACCCCACCCTGTCCCTGAGAGCATTGTCCAAAGAGTCCTTGAGCTCTGGCAGCCTTGGGGACATGACCACTGCCCTGGGGACCACCTTCCATGAAGCCTTGCTGTGGCTTTGGCCTCAGCCCACCAAGTGATGCTGACAGGTCCCAGCAGGTGATGTCTCAAGGTTCTACTGTCCCTGCTGCTAAAGGAGAGCAGCCCCTCATCACTCCTGCCTGTGTTTCAGAACCAGCATCTTGGCATCTCTATAACAAACTGAGGGTGCCCATCCCTGTGCTGGCACTGCTGAGGCACCTCCAATCCTGGGGTCAGTTTTAGGCCCCACATGACAAAAAGGACATTGAGGGACTGGAGCATGTCCAGGGCAGGGAGCAGAGCTGGGGAAGGGGCTGGAGCACCAGGAAGAGCTGAGGGAGCTGGAGGGGCTCAGCCTGGAGAAAAGGAAGCTCGGGGGGACCTTCTCACTCTGCAACTCCCTGACAGGAGAGGGGAGCCGGGTGGGGGGAGTTGGCCTCTGCTCCCAGGGAACAAGAGAAAATGGCCTCAAGTTGTGCCAGGGGAGGTTTAGATTGGATATTGGGGAAATTTCTTCACTGAAAGGGTGGTTAGGCCCTGGCACAGCTGCCCAGGGCAGTGGTGGAGTCCCCATTCCTGGAGGGATTTAAAAGCCATGTGGATGTGGCACGTGGGGACATGGGTCAGTGGTGGCCTTGGCAGTGCTGGGGGATGGTTGGACTCGATGATCTTGGATGGCTTTTCCAATCTAAATGATTCCATGATTCCATGATTCTGTTTGATCTGGTTCAAGTTTAGGCTGAATCTGAAGCAGCTTCCCAGTCTGGTTCCCCCTGGGTGCAAAGAAATTCGCTTCCATGTGGTGCCTTTCCCTGTCCACAGTGGCCTGAGGAAGGGCTCCACCATTCCCTGGGGATGTTGAAAGCTGAACACCTACACTGGCTGTATTTTCGTAGCCAAAAAACCAGAGCTGCTGTGGCTGAGAGGCCAGAGCAATGGGGAAGTGGTTGGAAGGGCCTGGCAGAGAGAGACTGAGCAACTTCACTCCAGTCTCACAGATCTCCCTGCTTTCTCCATGTTTTCTCCATGTTTCTTTGCCCCTCCAGGAGGATCTGGAGCAGGAAAGAAGCCAGCTGCTGACTCGGGCTGTTGTGGCAGAGGGGCAGGTGTTGGAGCTGCAGCAGTACATAGATCAGCATCTTGCCAGGTGAGATGGTGGGATCCCCCTGCTCTGCCCTGTGCTCCCAGTTTACCTCCAGGCTCATTGCCAGGGACATCATGGTGCCCACCACGCTGTCAGTGCCCACTCTTGGCACAGCCACAGCACTGCCAGCACGGCTGGTGTCCTGCTGCACCTCCAGCTGTGCAGGCAACTGCCACCAGCCCATGTTCCACAGGGCAGGGGGACACACATGCCCAGCCACACGTCTCTTTCCCTTTGTGCTCATCTATCCTTTGGAGGAATCATAGAATCATTGAATGGTTTGGATTGGAAGGGACCTTAAAACCCATCCAGTTCCACCTTCCTGCCTTGGGCAGGGACACCTTCCACTAGCCCAGGTTGCTCCAAGCCCCGTCCAACCTGGCCTTGGACACTTCCAGGGATGGGGCAGCCACAGCTTCTCTGGGCAACCTGTGCCAGGGCCTCCCCACCCTCACAGGGAAGAATTTCTTTCCAGTATCCCATCTAACTCTGCCCTCTGGTAGTGGGAAGCCATTCCCCTTGTTTTGGCACCCCAGTTCCCCTGGAGCCCCTTTATGCATTGGAAGGGGCTCTAAGGTCTCCTTGGAGCCTTCAGAAGGGGCTAAGAGGGGATTGCCTAAATTATGAAGCCTCCCAGCAGCCCCCCATCCATGTTCCTCTCTCCCTGGCTCATCCTGCCCCGGAGCAGGGAGAGTAGCTGCTGGGGCAGGGCCTGTCTGTCGGAGCATGATCCACCTCTCCTGCCGTGACTCCCCCGCTGGGAACTCTGATCAGGCTCTGCTGAGCCCATGAACACCTTTGAAATGAAAGGCTGTGGGTTTCTACTTGCCAGGCATAGCTCCTGGCATGGCTCAGTGCCTGGGGACTGCGCCTGCACTGTGCCGCTTCCCACTGCAGGTACAAGCAGGAGATCCTGCGGCTCAGGAATGCTGAGGGCAGCGAGGGGCCGCGTGTGCTCAGTGCCAGGGCAGCTGCTGCTTCCCCCCCACCCAGAGCCAGGACTGTCAGCCATGATCCATAGCGCTCCATGAGGAGCAGCACCAATGCAGGGAAGAGCAGGATTCCAAGCAGGAGGTTTGTGTTCTCTGGACTGCCAGGCAAGTATCCTGCCCAGGCTGGGAGCTGGGAGCAGCGAGGGAAAGCACGTGGGTGTTCCCCGTCTCGAGTTCACAGGACTAAAATGAGACAAGACAACTGTGTCTCGTCTTTCCTCGTCTATCCCGGGGCTGCAGGAATTCTGCTGTTCCCTGAGCACATCACGGACACGGGGTCAGGTTCCCAGGCAGCTCTTTAATGCTGGGCTGCAGGGACAGGTTCCTGCTGTAACACTTCTGCTGCATGAGACCTGGGCCAGAGCCCAAGGGCTGCTCCTGCCTTGCTCCCCTCCCCTCCCAGCTTCCGTGAGACGGAGGCAAGGCTGGCTCAAGCCCCTCCGAGGCTGGACAAAGGGATGAGCTGCTCTTTACTTGTGAGGGTGGTGAGGCCCTGGCACAGGTTGCCCAGAGAAGCTGTGGCTGCCCCATCCCTGGAAGTGTCCAAGGCCAGGTTGGATGGGGCTTGGAGCAACCTTGGGATAGGGAAAGGTGTCCCTGCCCATGGCAGGGGGTGGAAGGAGATGAACTTTAGGGTCCCTTCCCACCCTTTTCTTCTCTGTGTTTAAGTGGAAAATGGAATGTTACATAGATGAGCAGGGCCAAACTGATCCTTCAGGGAAGCTGAGCTGGACACACTCCCTCCTGTGTTACCTTCTAAGGGACGGTGGAGCAAAGCCAGAGTCCAGGACCAATGGATGCTCTGGCTCCAGGACTGTCCTGCAGCTCAAAGGCAAACCAAAAACCTCAAAGGAATAACCAACCAAATATTTATTTTGAAAAATTAAATAAAGTAGCAAACATACAGAAAGAGGCACTGGAGCTTTAGTCCTTAAATCTTGCGTTAAACCCAAGATTTCTGATTTTTTCCTTCCTTGCTTCTCCCAGACTCTTTGGAAAACTGAGTGACTGCCACCCTGCCAATCCTCAGGACAAATCCTGGCCAAGCACTGCTGTCCTGAGCTGAGCCTAGGGCTGGAGAGGCTCTGACCCTTAATGCCAGGCTTAACGAGGCTGGTGTTAGACCAAGCTTAACAAGGCTGCTGTCAGACTGGGCTTCCCTGGGCGCTGCTCTGTGCCGCTCGACGCACCTCCTTCATGTCATAGGCCCAGACCTGCTCCAGCCCCTGGCCCAGGGTGCTGCTGGGAGTCCAGGACGGGAAGGGAAAGCGTCCAGACACCACCCGGGCCCCATCGGGGAGTTCTGCCAGGAGCTTCGTGGCCAAGGGAGGTTTCTGGGGAGAGAAGAGTCAGGGCCAGGCAACCTTAGGACACGGTCATGTAGTGGCAGGGACCCACCAGGGACCAGAGGGCAGCTTCTGGGCACAGCCAGTGGGTCCTGAGCAGGGGCATCAAGCATTCAAAGTGCAGGGCTGGTACTGGCCCTGCGTAAGGCTGGGACTAGGAGTAAGTGATGAGCAACAGGACAAGAACAAACAGCCTCAAGTTGTGCCAGGGGAGGTTTAGATTGGATATTGAGAACATTTCTACACAGAAAGGGTGATCATGCCCTGGCACAGGCTGCCCAGGGCAGGGGTGGGGTCACCATCCCTGGAGCAGCCACGTGGATGTGGCACTTGGGGACGTGGGTCAGTGGTGGGCTTGGCAGTGCTGGGGGAATGGTTGGACTTGATGATATCGGAGGGCTTTTCCAACCTTAACAATTCCATGGTTTTATAAATCCCGGTGCTGCTGAGCACCAAACCACTCGCTCACACCAATGCCCACTTGGCCTTATTCTGTCCCAGATCCTCTCTTTTCCAAGAAAACCCTCCTCGAGCTCCCCCTGAAGAACTCAGAATGTGAGGGACCAACTTACCACGCTGGGGGCCAGGAACACGATCACATTGTTGCAGTCGGAAAGATCCACCTTAAAAGAGAAGGAAAAGGGGAATGAAAGAAGCAACAGGCACAGGTGGAGCAGGGGGAACCATCTAAGTGTACAAGCCCTGTGGGGGATCTTTTTCTGAACCTCGGAAGGTGCAAAGATGCCCGAAAACATGTGGAATGGGGATGTGTGGGTGGGAAAGCAGCACCTATTGGAAAACACTTGCCTCCAGCACCATCCCAGAACCACATTCCCTGATGGATTTTCTCCAGTCAGGCTGTGGGTACCTGATGTTACCCTGAGAATCTCGTCATCGTGTCAGTAGCACCCAGAACTCTCCTCAAAGCTGCTCCAAGAAAGAGATCTACATTCCCTGGGAAAGGAAGGTGATTTTCCACTTCCCTGGAGTGCATGGGATGGGGAAGCAGTAAGTAGCCACCAGCAAAGTCCGCCTGGAGATGGAGACAGAGCCCTGGCCCTGCCTTGGCACAGCCAGACCCTCAGGACACTGTTACCTTCCACAGATCTTTCTTCAAGAAGGAGACCTTCCCGTGGCACCCGGCCCTCCAGGCGCGGTAGTTGGCGAGACACAGCAGCCAGGGATTGAGCTCATAGCCCAGGGCTGGCCTCAGGCCCTGCTTGTAAGCCTCGACCACCTGGAGAGGGAAGAGAGTTGAAACTCAAAGGATCTGTGTTGAGTCTGGGGAGTGATTTGGGGGGACAGGGGCTGTTGCCCAGCTCCGTTCCCTCCCTCCAGGTGGCTCAGCGGCAGGGTGACCTTGGTTCTCAGCACCTTCCAAAAGCATGCACTCCCACCCTGCTCCCTGCATGTGATGTCTTCTAGAGCTGTCTACGACCACATACAACTATCTAGGGCCACCTAGGACCACCTAAGGCTGTCTAAGGCCATCCAGGACTATCTAGGACCACCTAGGACAGTCTACGACTATATAGGGCTATTTAGGACCACCTAGAGCTGTCTATGGCCATTTAGGACCATGTAGGGTCATCTAGGACCACCCAGGACCATTTAAGGCCATCTAGTTCTGCCTTGGAACCATCTAGGACCACCCAGGACCCTCTGGGACCCCTTATGATGGTCCCATACCCCAGCCAGGACCATTCAGATCCACGGCCAGAAGTCGGGCAGCAGGGGCGTGTGGTTCTCCCATCCACCCTCCCGGTGAGCACAGACCCCCCTCCCTGCCCTCTGCCCACCCTGGGCACCCCAGAGCCCCCCCCCGTGCCAGCCCTTACGAGCCGTCCATCTCCCGAGCCCAGATCCACCGTCTTCCCCGCGCGTCCCCGCAGCAGTGCCAGGGCGTTCGCCACTTGCCGGGGGCTGGAGGGCTGGTAGGGCACCTGGGGGGCACAGGGGGGGTCAGGGCCGGGGTCAGGGCGAGGAGGTCGGTGATGGGGGCCGGGGGGTGTCGGGGTACCTGCAGCCGCAGGGGGACGCGGCGAAAGCCAGGCATCAGCACGAGCTCCCAGGTGGCCCAGGCGGCCGCCCCGCTGGCCACGGCCAGGGCC
>VZRE01005760.1:37393-47704 GCA_013396775.1 Cephalopterus ornatus | reverse complement strand
ACACGGCCCGGGGGGAGCGGGCTGCCCCCGGGGCTTCGTGTGCGGGGCGGGAGCGGGGGCGCGGATGGTGCAGGGCTCTGTGTGTGTGTGATTGTGTGTGAGAGTGTGTGTGTGTTAGCACGGCTCTGCGTGTGTGTCTGTACAGCTGTGTGTGCACAGATATGTGTGTGCACAGATGTGTGTGTGCAAAGCTGTGTGTGTTTTTGCAGAGCTATGTGTGTCTGTGCACGGCTGTGTGTGTTTGTGGAGAGCTGTGGGTGTGTTTGTGCACAGCTCTGTGCACAGGTCTGTGTGTGTGCAGAGCTTTGTGTGTGTGTGCAGAGCTATGTGAGTGCACAACTGTGTGTGTGACTGCACAGCTCTGTGTGTGTTTGTGCACAGCTGTGGGTGCTCGAGTGCAGCTGTGCAGGGTTGTAAACATGCTTGTGTGAAGTTGTGAATCGTGAATGGGTGTGCTCAGTTGTGTGTGTGTGTTTGTGCATGGCTGTGCATGCCTGACCATGGTTGTGTGCAGTTGTGCAGAGCTGTGTGTGTGACTGTGCATGGCTGTGTGTGACTGCACAGCTTTGTGCAGCTGTGCACGGTTGTGCAGGGCTGTTTGCAGTTGTACTCGGGTGAGCACAGTTGTGTGAACATGAGCCCACGTGTGCCCAGGTGGGCAAGAAGGCCAATGGCATCCTGGCCTGTATCAGGAACAGTGTGGCCAGCAGGATTAGGGAAGTGGTTCTGCCCTTGAACTGGGCACTGGTGAGGCCACACCTTGAGTGCTGTGTCCAGTTCTGGGCCCCTCAGTTTAGGAAGGATATTTGAGGTGCTGGAGCAGGTCCAGAGAAGGGTGACAAGGTTGGTGAAGGGTCTGGAGCACAAGTCCTGTGAGGAACAGCTGAGGGAGCTGGAGGAGCTCAGCCTGGAGAGCAGGAGGCTCGGGGAAACCTCACTCTCTACAACTCCCTGACAGGAGGAGGGAGCCAGGTGGGGGTCAGTCTCTTCTCCCAGGCAACCAGCAGTAGGACAAGAGGGCAGAGCCTTAAGCTATGCCAGGAGTGGTTTAGGTTGGACATTAGGAAGAAGTTCTACACAGAAAGAGTGATTGGGTATTGGAGTGGTCTGCCCAGGGGGCTGGTGGAGTCTTAGTCCCTGGAGGTGTTTAAGAGCTTAGTGCCATGGTCACTAGATGACAAGGTGGGTCATAGGCTGGACTCAGTGATCTCAGAGGTCTTTTCCAACCTCACTGATTGTGTGATTCTGTGTGTGCAGTTGTGCACAGCTGTGTGTGTCGCTGTGCACGGCTGTGCATGGTGGTGTGCAGGTTGTGTGTGGCTGTGCACAGTTGTGTGCAGCTGTGTGTGGGTTTCCATGGCTGTGAGCGCTCGTGCGTGGTTCTGTGTGGCTGTGAGCGCCTGTGCACGGCTGTGTCAGTTGTGCACAGCAGTGCAGGGCTCTGTGGTTGTGCACAGTTGTGTGTGTGACTGTGCAGGGCAGTGCTGGGTTGTGCATGGCTGTGGCTGTGCGTGGGTTTGTGCAGCTGTGCACAGCTGTGTGTGGGTGAGCGTGTGCGGGTGATGTGTGCAGTTGTGCAATGGCTGTGCGTGGTTGTGCACGGCGGTGCCATCTGTGTGCAGCTCTGTGTGCTGTGCACAGCTGGGCATGGTCCTGCGCAGCTGTGTGTGGCTGTGCACCACTGTGCGTGGCTGTGTGTGGCCATGCACAATCGTGCAGTTGTGCACAGTCATGCGTGGGTTGTGCAAGGCCGAGTCAGTGCACGGGTTTGTGCAGCTGTGCGTGGATGAACACGGCTGTGTGCCGCTGTGAATGGCTGCGTGTGTGGTGCAGGGCTGTGCGCAGTTGTGTGTGGTAGTGAGTGGCTGTGTGTGGTGCAGAGCTGTGCACAGTCATGCGTGGTTCTGCACAGCTGTGCACAGTGGTGTGGGACTGTGTCGTTCTGCACTGCTGTGTGCGTAGTTGTGCATGGATGTGCGTGGCCGTGCCTGGGTTTGTGCAGTTGTGCGCAATTGGGCACAGTTGTGCTTGGATGAGCGTGGTCTAGTGTGTGGTTGTGCACAGCTGTGTGCAGGTGTGCTTTATGGTGTGCAGTTGTGCCCAGATGTGCAGGGCTGTGTAGGTTGTGCATGGCTCTGTGTGACTGTGCACAGGTCTGAGCAGCTGTGCCTGGCTGTGTGGGGTTGTGCACGGCTGTCTGTGGCTGTGTGGGGTTGTTGTGGGGTTGTGTGGGGTGGTTATGGGGTTGGGCGCAGTTGTGTGCTGTTGTGCAGGGCTGTGCACAGTTGTTCCTGGGTGTGTGGGGTTGTTCCGGGGTTGTGTGTGGTTGTTCTGGGGTTGTGGGGTTGTTGCAGGGCTGTGCACTGCCGTGCCCCGTTGGTGGGGGCTGTGCCTGAGGCAGCCGATGGGTTTCCTGCTGCAAGGCAGCAGCGACTGTGGGAAAATTCCAGGCAGTGGGTTGCGGGGGGGGGCAGCCCAGCCCCACAGCCCCTGCCCACCCCCAGTTAATGACCCCCCCAACTCAACTCAACCACGGGAACAACACCCTCTCAATGAGGGGCACAAAGGGCCGCAGCCCCCATGCCTGTGTGGCCACGTGTCACCAAGGATGTCACCACTGCCACCTCCCCCTGCTCCCCCTGTGGCCCGAAGGTCAGTATGTGCAGGGCTCCCCTCCAGCACCATTTTGAGGTGTCCCCTGAGAGCTCGGGGGGAGGGGTCTGGTGGCACCCTATGTCCTTGCCACAAGGCCACCAGCCTTGTCACATGCCTTGGTGTCCCTGAGGCCATTGTGGGTGTAGGAAAGAACCCTGATGGCCTGGGAAGGGCTTTGGGGTGCAGGAAAGTGGAATTGGGGAGCGGAATTCCCACCTCCTCAGCCCTGGGGGCAGGACAGGCCCAGCACCAGCCCCCCTGGAGCCCCTCACTGCTGATGAGCCAAGAGTGGAGCTGCCAAAGGCAACACGTGTTTCTGCTCCATCTCATCTTGATTTGTGGGAACCAAATGGAATGAGGATGCACACGCACCCAACACGTACCCACACATGTGTTTTACCCCCAAACATGCAGCTCGGGGGGCTTAACAACAACCAGACCCCATTAATCACATTCCGTGGAGCAGCCATGGGGCTCCAATGGGGAGGTGAAGCCACCCCCAAAATACATCCCAGGGCTGTTCCCTGCCCAGCCCCCCCAAAAGGGCCCAGTGTGGCCAAATCAGGGGTCACGGGGATCACCCCGATTTTCCAGTTTCTGATTTTTCTCGCTGGCAGGTGGAGTTGGTTAAAGCAGAAAATCCAGGGAAATCGGAGCTGGGGGAAGAGGGGGGGCCAGCAGGCTGCAGAGGAGGAGGATGGTCCATGGGGATGAGCCGGTCCCGGGAGCAGCCCGAGGGCCCCCGTGGTGCTGCAGAGCAAATTAATTAAGGAAGCGATTCCCAGGCAGGGCTGAGCCCTCCTTGCTGGGCCCCTGGGATTTAGCAGGGTGGTGGCAGCTTCCCCTTCTGCCCCCGCCCCGAGGTGCCCGCAGCATCTCGGGGTGCCGGGACGAGCAGGTGGCCGGGCGAGGGGACCAGTTGGGATGTGTCGCTGGAGCCAAAGAGCTTTTAATCCTCCTCTTTCCAGGGCAGCTTCCCCCCGCCGGGGCCGCGGCGGCTGCAAAGCAGCCCTGACCGCCAGGAATTTGTCGCTATGTGCTGGGAAAGCTGCTTCCCACCAGCTGTCGGCGGCCGGACACGCCGGGCGCAGGCGCCTTGCAAGGGGATGAGGGGCCGCGGGGCCCCGCTGCGGGCCGGGGTCCTGCCCTACCCCCAGCATCCCTCCCCGCGCTGGGATGATGCTGGTTTGGCTGCATCCCGGTCGAAGCGGGGGGCTGGAAGCACGCCCTGATGCCCAAGTTTGGGGTGCAGTGCCCCAAGGGGTGGCAGGGTGGGAGGGTGTCCTCGGAGTCACCAGGCTTTTGCTTCTCCTCTTGCCAAGGGCTGTGGGCTAGAGCTTCCCCTGGCCCCAGGGGCCTCATCCTGACCCCATGGGGCATCCCCAAACCCCAGGGGCATCATCCAACCCTATAGAGCATTTCATAACCCCAGGAGCTTCATCCTGACCCTGTGAGGTATCTCTGAACCCCAGAGACCTCATCCTGAGTTTAGGAGACATCCCCCAGTCCCAGGGGCATCATCCTGACTGTAAGGATTATCTCTGCACCTCAGGGCCCTCATCCAGAGCTGATGAGGGATCATCCTGACCCTGCTGGGCACCCCCTGGTCCCAGGGGCATCATCCCGACCCTGCAAGACATCTCTGAACCCCAGGGTCCTCATCCTGAGTTTATGGGGCTCCCCCCAGTCTCAGGGGCATCCTCAACCTTATGGGGTATCCTCAAACCCGGGAGCCTCATCCTGACCCTATAGGGCATCCCCTAAGCCCAGAAGCATCACCCTGACGTTATGGGGAATCTCCAGATCCCAGGGACATCATCCTGGCCCTATTGGGACCCCTTGCCCCCAGGGACATCCTCTGCTCCATGCCAGCTCCTGGCTCTGGGGTGTTGTGGGCAGGGTGGGCAGGACAGGCAGGATGCCTGGGGGTTCCTGGGGATCCCTGCTTGGGGTGGGGGCTGCAGGGAGGGCTGAGAGGCCGGCCGCCTTTGTGCCTCCCCTTTGTGCCCCGCGATTCACACGTTCGGGCTTTTATCAGGCAGCCGGGAAGGAGGAGGGTGAAGGGGGCAGGAGAGGGGGGAGAAGGGCTGGAGGGGGGGAAATGGCGGGAAACGACAGCTCCCTTTGTGTGACAGGAAAGGGGACAAGGACCGGGGGGACACCCGGCCGCACCACCACTCTGTGTTTTGCCCCCCCAGCGTGGACACCAACCTGCAGTGTGACCGAAGGGCTTCACAGTCCCCGGAGGGTTCCTGGGCTGGGATGTGTGGACACTTGGGTCCACAATGGAGCTAATCCCATGGAATAGGAGCCGCAGGCCCCTCCTTGGGCACATTTGCGCTGAGGGAGCTGATTTTGGGGTGCTGCTGTCCGTGGGGTCCCCAAAACCCCCCTTCTGGGGGGGTGGATAGATGGGTGGGGGCTTTTGGAGCAGGTCTGGCTGGATCATCCCCACGGATGTTGCAGGCAGCCATGCTGAGTGGGTGGGCACAACGGTGCCCACAGGTAGGGTCACCCTTTCCTGGGCTCACAGGGTGCTACCACAGCCCTTCACCATGGCCACCCCTCTCCGAGCCCCTCCAGACCCCCCAGCTCCACACCGTATCCCCTGTCCTGCTCCACCTCGCTGCGCTGCCTCACACCACATTTTCCATCCTGCAGAGGAAATATTCCCCGGGATGGAGTCTGTCTCATTGTGTTTTCACCCTCCGTGGCCTTGCTCTGTGCCAAGAGGCCAGGCAGGAATATGGCTTGGCCAGGGTTGGACTCTGCTTTTAGGGAAATGCTCGGATGCCTGGCCCCGGGGCGATGGAGATGCCAGAGCCGTGGGATGCTGCCTGGTGCCATGGCCACCCTGAGCCACAGGGAAGAGCTGTGATCTCCGTCCCACAGTGGGGAAACTGAGGCACCAGCTGCCTGGTTGCCCTGTGGGATGATCCCATAGGAAGTGTTAGTGCCCTGGCTGGGGCCCAGCACTGCAGGAGTCGGCACCGGGGGAAGGGAGGGCGGGTGACCCAACCTGACACGAGGCAGAGGGCACTAAAAACAACCCAAAAATCTCTGTGGCGGAGGTTGAGCAGAGTAACAGCCATTTCCGCCACAGCGAACTGAGCTGGTTTGACCAAATAAACAGATTTGAAGAAAAACAAGAGGTTTTGCTACGGGACAGAAAAAGTGCCGGATGCTCTGTGCATTAAACGCCATCATTTGGCCAAGAGGAATGTGCTGGATTGCGGGGCTGGAGCAGCCAGGATTTACCCCCCGAGTGAACAGAGGATGCCGTGGGCAGCACAATTCCCTTTGCACCTCGTTTATTGCTTTTCCAGCTTCATTTTTCCTCCTCCGCTGGGTTTCCCACTCCTTCCCCCTTCCCCCTGCCCTGCTTGGCTCCTGCCTGCTGCCAAATTCCAGGGGGATGCTGGCATCCTCCAGCACCCGGCATGGACCATCCCCCTCCCCAGGGCCACATTCTGCCCTCAGAGCCCAGCCCAGCCCCAAAATGGAGCAGTAAAAGGATAAAATCAAAATACATCCATATAAAATTGGCAGTAAAACATAAAATAAGCATCAAACTCTTCTCAAGGGAAAACATGTGTTATGTATCAAACCCACCAGGATCTTATCACAGCCAGATCATTCTATACACACACACATATAGATATTTATATTTAATTAAGCTCCAAAGCCCACAGCATTCTTTGGAAATGTTTTTTTGGGAAGGAAAAGTGTGCTGTGGTCAGCAGAGGCACCAAACACCCAGCAGTTCATCCTGGATGGTGATATTTGAAAAGGTATTGTTGAAACAAGACTGAGAAGTTGTAAAGTACAAGTGGATGCATGGCATGAGGCTGGCTTGGGTAGTCTGGGGGGCTCAGGGGCTCTTGGGGGGCTCAGGAGCTGTGCTTTCCTGTGATGAGCCCCTGTGGGCATCACTGATGAGGAGGAAAGGTCCCTGGTTGGGCTCCTGTGCCCCATCCCCACCTGGGGGTTCCATATCCCAATCCTGTCTGGGGGTCCTGTGCCCCATCCCCAGTTGGGGGTCCCAGGTCCCATCCCTGTCCAGGGGTCCCATCCCCTCACCACCCCCAGGGACACAGCACAGCCGGAGGAGCAGGAGCCCGAGGCGGGGGCTGGCTGGGGGCAGCGGAGGGGTGGGAGTGAGTAGGGTTGAGATGCTGGAATGGCACAGCCCGGCACAATGAGGCCTTGTGGCCGACGGCTCTGACAAGAATCAGCCCTGACAGCGGCTCTGCCAGCAGGGTCACCCACCCGGCACAGGACCACCCCAGCCCCCTCACCCTGGGATACCCAGGGAGAGGGACCCCAAAGTGACCCCTACCAGGGGATGCAGCATGTGCAAACAGCAACATATCTGTCTATATAGCTAGATATATAGCTACATAAATATCAAGGCTGTTTCCAGCCCCACAGGAGGCAGGACTGGTGGTTGGCATTGGCACAGGGGGAGGTAGGTGGCACACACCAGCACCGGCACTCACGGCACCACCAGCACTCACCGTGGTGCCCATCACTGAACATCCCACTCAGATTTTTGAAAACACGAGCCACACACTACAAATACAGCTTAGTTTATAGAAAAAAGTCACAAATTTGGTATCGTTATAACTTTAGTGCACATACAATGCCCCCCACCCTCACGGTCCAAAATTCCCCCCGGCTGGCACATTGTGCCTCCCTGCCAGTCACCCGTGGGCTGCTGGTGACGGGTGGCACAGTGACCACTCCCTGTTCCCATGGCACCTTCCCACATTGGTGCTTTGGTCCTGCCCTGGCTGTGCCAAGGACACCTCTGCTCAGCCTTCTTCCCACCTCACCATTCCCCTTGCTCCCTTCGGCCTCACTCCTCTTCCTCAGCATCCACTCCACAGCTCCTGCCTGTGCCCTGCATTGCGGGTAGGGCCAGGGCCAGGCTCGCTGCTGCCCACTCCCTCTTCCACCCTCAACATTGCAAATCCATCTCCTGGCCCTTCCACACCCCATTGTGCCCACCATGTCCCTGGACTGGCCACCACGGCCACCCACCCTCGAGCCCTGCCAGGGTCCGGGGGTCTGGCTGCCCCTGGTGCCAGACCCACTTGTCCCACAGCATCTCCTGAGCTTGCAGCACCCTGGTCCCCTGGGAGCCCCAAACCCGTGCCACTGCACCCCTCACCCAGGCAGGTCCCTGGGGCCCACAAACAGATGTGCCCTGGGAAAATCCCTTGTCTTGCAGCAGGATTTTCCCAGAACCCCCGAGCCCGCCGGCAGGTGCTGCCGCAGTCCGGCCACGTGGCGAGGATGGATGCGCTGCTTCTCCAGGCACCATCCCTGTGCTCCCTCTGGGCACCGTCCCTGTGTCCCCCGGGGTACTTTCGTTGCCAGGAGTCCCCCAGGTCCCGCAGGGCCAGGCCGCACTCCCGGAGCCCCTCAGTCCACGGGGAACTCGCAGGGGTTCTGGCGCGCGCGCTGGGCCCCCTCGTAGATGCGCTGGAAGTCCCGGTAGCGGGGGGCACAGCTCAGCCAGGCCTCCCCGAAATGCAGCCACCCCGTGAACAGGAAGGTGCCGGGGCCCGGCTTAACCCCACAGCGCAGGGGGGTGCGGATGCTGCCCATGGGCCGCCCTGGCCGCCCACCTGCCTGGAAAAGCGGGAACTTCTGGCGGTGGATGCGGGTGGCGCTCACCCCGATGATGGATTCCTGCAGCTCCACATCATTGGACACGCTCCGGATGCTGCCACGGACCACTGTGGGGAGAAGGAAGGGAGAGGTGTCAGCATGTCCCTGTCCCTGACCCTATCCCTGTTCCCATTCCCGTAATTGTCTCCATCTCCAATTCCATCCCCATCTTTGTCTCCATCCCTATTCCCATTCCGGTCCCCATCCTCTTCTCCATGAACATCCCCATCCTTGTCCTCATCTCCATTCCCATCCCCATCCTTGTTCCCATCCACATTCCTATCCCTGTTCTCATCCGCATCTCCATCCCCATTCCCATGCCAATCCCTGTCCACATCTCTGTCTCCATGTGCATTTCCATCCCCATCCTTATCCCCATCCCTACCCTTGTCTCATCCCCACTCCCTTTCCTATTCCCATCCCCTCCTCCATCCTAATCCCAGCTCCCATCCCCATCTCTTTTCTCATCGTCATCCCTCACCTCTTCTCCATTCCTATCCCTATCCTTATTCCTGCCCCCATTCCCATCTCCATCCCTGTTTCCATCTGTGTTCCCATCCCACAGCACCCTCTGCCCCCATTGGCCACAGCCCAGCCCAGCCCAGCCCGGAGGGGACCCCACACTGCCTGTGGGGCTGTTCCCCTGCTCTGATTTCCCTGGCCCTGGTCCCCACTCACCAAAGTCACTAGTGCAAATGGCCATCAGGATCTCGGTGTCGTTGCACGGCCGACACGCGCCTGCAAGGCCAAGCACAGCCCATCACCACCCGTCACCAGCCGCCACTCCCGGTGGCACTGCGGGGGGATACCACCCCGATCCCGCTCCTCCTCGCCTTCACAGACACCCTGGCAAGGGGAGGGGAACCTGAGGCGGGTGAGGGGACACTGGGCACTCACCCTCTGCACCGAGGCTGGCAGCGGGCAGGGCCGGCCGGGCCAGCCAGTCCCCCCGCAGCTCGTAGCGGAAGGCAGCAATGCGGCGACTGATGTCGGGGTGTGGGGTGGCCTGCAGGAACAGGGCCACCTTCTCCTGGGGCAGCCAGCTGAAACAGCGGGCACGGGGCCGGGGGGTCTCTGGCAGCAGCAGCTCCAGCACCCCCTCCCTCTCCAGGTAAAGTTGAGCCCCCCGGAACGTTCCGGTGGGTTTAACGCAGGCGGTGACATGCCGGGGGCTCCCGCCCTTGACGGCAGCAGTGGTGGGGGGCAGGCGGGGGGCCAGGCGGAGCCGAAGGGCCCCCGTGGGGTACAGCCATTCCAGAGAGCCCTCGGCGCAGTGCAGGGACAGCTGCTCCACGCTGCCAGCCTCCTGTGACAGCCCACTGTGGAGGACAGCTCTGTCAACCGGGACCCGCCAAGGGACGAGGAGCCCCCAGCCTGTGTCACCCCAGCCCATGTCCCCCGGCACAGCAGCACCCCGCACTCCCACATAGCACCTCTGCAGAGGCCTGTGTGATGGCCGCAGGTAGGAACAAGCACCAAATCCTCAATGACTTGGACTTGGGGTGCAAGTGCATCATTTGGGGGTGGTCGTGGTCCCCCAGCACCTTTACGAGGGGCTGAGGAGGGGGTGCAACAGCACAGCCTCCCTTGCACCCGGTGTGGGCTCCTAAGCCAACCCCCGGGGTGCCCACGGCCTGGGGTCACCTGTTCCCATGCATCCCCACTCTGGGGATCCCCAGTGGATTCTGGGGTCACACACTCAAGTGTAAATGATACCCGGAGCTACTTCTTTCCCGCGGCGTTGTAAGCGTGGGGGGACACGTGGGGAAACCAGCCTGGGGGGAGTGGGGACAGCCGGGGGGCTGCTTTGTCCCGGCCAGGATGCTGGTGGCTATGTGGCCCCCATGGCCTCCAAGCCCCCCGCATGGGGCAACCCCTCCTGGAGGGCCCAGGCTCTTTGTTCGGAGTTCGGCGCCTTCGGGCGGCGCTTCGGCCCTGCCGCGGGGCTGAAAGGTCCCGCGGCCCCCGGGTTTGGGCTTC
>VZRE01005760.1:14893-29478 GCA_013396775.1 Cephalopterus ornatus | reverse complement strand
CCCTCGTGGTGCTGCCCTCTCCCCCCGGCCCCGGTTTGGGGAGTGTGGGCGTGCTGGGGGAGGGTAAGGTGGTGTGTTGTGTCCCCCCCAGCGTGGCCGGGCAGCACCGGGTGGGTAACGGCAGGGTGTGGGGGGGTCATGTGGTTACCACGGGATGCAGGGATATTTTGGAATGAGGGTGCAAGGGGACATTGCCGTAGGGACAGGGTCACCTGGGTGTGGGATTGATGTTTGTCCCCCTCCGCCTCTGCTGCCAACTTCCAAAATACCCCTTGTCCTCCCTGGTGGCACCGTTGGCATCCCTGGGGCTACACCAACTCCCCCCCAGCACCCCAACACCTTGGCGTGGCTTTCACTGGGTGCAGGGTGGCACCTGCCAGGGATGAGGCACATGGGCAGCCACCCCATCCCGGAACTCAGGGGATGGAGGAAGGGGAAGGCCTTTGCTGGGACGGGGATGAGGGGGCTGGGCCCCACACTGGGGTTCCAGAGAGAGCCCAGTGTTGGGTCAGGGACACCCAAGCAGTCCAGGATATGGATGAGGAGTTTGTTTTGGTGGGGCAGGGGATGGGAATGGGTGGAGGTGTCCATGTGGGGGCCAGGTGGGTAGGCTGAACCCTATGGAATGGCTGGGGCTAGACATGAATGGGGGAAACTGAGGCAAGGGGTTCTGGCAGCAATCAAACAGAGACCCCCAAGATTTTGACCATGCAGGGGGCCAGGGGTGCCATGGGGCACCGGGCTGAAGCAGCACTGCCTCTTGGGCATCCAGTGCCACTGGTGGGATGTGGCAGTGCCTGGGCAGTGAAGGCCAGAGTGTGGCAGTCCCTGCAGCACAGATGCTTCTGACACAGGTCCTGCTCCATAATCACCCTCTATCCAAAGTACTGGGGGTCTCAGACACCCTCTGCAGCACCCAGAAGGTCTCAGCAGCAGCAGGGTGGGAGCAGCGGGCACAGAGGCAGAACCATGCCTTGCTGGCATCTCCCCTCCTCTGGAAGCTGGGTGCTGATTTCACTCTGGCTACCAGGAAGAGGGAGGGAGGTGGCTTTGGAGTGGGGAGGACTCGCTTGAGCATCCATTTTTAATGAGATAGATATCTATTTTTCCCCGAGCTGGCTTCCCCCACATTGATCCCTTTGCCTGCTCTGCTGCCCATGCCAGTGGCTCCATGGCAGGGGGGAGCAGCAGGACAAGCATCCCCAGCACTGGGACCCTCTTGTCTCCCCAGATCCTGCTCCTGGAGAGGGAGTAACCCTTACTTGAGCTGGGGTAAGGCAGGAGGGGGAAAGGCTCCCCGTGTCCCCTCCAGTGGGGTCACAATCATGTTGACTATCCCGTGGGAATGTGGCTGTGCTCCAGGTAGAAGGGCAACTGGAAAAGGAGCACTTGGGGTTTGGGGGCTGGATCCTGTTCTCCTGCTCTGCAGATTTAATCTGTGCCTGGCTCAGACTCTGGCAGGTCCATGGCAAAATCACATCGTCCTGCCTGTACCTCAGTTTCCCCATCCCCAAGCCACAGCCCATTGCTCCCCATCTGCATCTGTGAGGATGGAGCAGCACCCAGGGAGGAGAAGGGGGATCTGGGAGGCGAGTGGGTGCCGATGGTGTGGGAGGGAGCAGGATGGGGTGCGCGGGCGAGTGGAGCTCCTTTGGCAGGATCCCACCCCCACCCAACCTCTGCCCACCTGCCACGGGGCCCAGCCATGTGTGCTGGGGGCTCCAGGGTTGGGGGCTCCAAGGAGGAGCTCAGAGCTGAAGGGAAGAGTGTTTGGGGAGGGGGCAGTTCAGCAGAAGCCGTTTCTCCAGGGTTTCTCCCTGCTGGAGGTGTGACCTGTGCCCAAGTCCTGGATGGGGGAAGCAGAAGGCTTGGAGGGGCTATGCTGGGAGCAGGATCAGTGCCTTTGCTTTCTGGAGTCATCTAAAGGCTTTCTGGAGCCTGTGCTGGCATTTAACACCCACAGCCCCCTGCAGCGAGGAGTGCCACGGCTGAACACTGTCTGCCTTCCCCAGCATCCTACCAGCCTGGTGCCAATGGCCCCCACCCCCGCTCCAGCTCCTGGCTGGACCCCAAGGCCAGCAGCAAAGGGGCATCACTGCTTGCATGGCCATGGCTGTGTCTGGGGGGATGAAGTGGTTTGGAGATGCTGGAGTCCCATCAGCACCAGGGGAGCACATCCACGTCCTGGGGACCAGGGGGCTCAGGGGCAGCCTTAGGCCGTGCTCTCCTGGCTCCTCTCTCCTCGTGGGATCTTGTATTTTTGTAAACCCCTTCCTGGGCCCAGGAGGGGCAGAGAGAAGGGCTGTGACACACTGGGTGCTGTTGCTGGGCTCTGGCTGGGCTTGCAGTGAGGGAAGGCCAGGCTGGGCAGGATCTGGCACATGAGGAGCTGTTCCCTCTTCTCCTTGTCTCGGTCAGTAGGGAGTAGGGAGAAGCTTGGCTGAGGCATGAGCATCCTCCCATGGTGGTGAGGGCTGGGATCTCTGGAGGTGGCTGGAGAGGAAGGGCCCAGGGATCCAGCTCTGCCCTGGTCTGTCCAGCCTGTGCTCTTTTGGGTGTGGGGTTCTTCCCAAGGGGACACTGGGATAAGGAGAGAGAACTTGATGTCTTTGTGAGATTTGGGTCTTATCACAGAAGACAGATACTGCGATCAGAGGGGACCCCACTGCCTGTTGCGAGTAAGTTTTGCTTGGCCAGGCTGGGAGGCTCGAGCTCTGCCTCCTCCCTACAATTCCCCCGTACTGGGGGCTGGGGGAGACAGGAGCTGCATCTCTCAGTGCTCCAGGAGTGGAGCCATTCCCTCAGTGAAGCACAAAGTGGTGGGGACCTGAGCAGAGCTTGGCTTTGGCACCTCAGCCAGCTTTTCCCAGCTCCCTGGGCATGGGGCTGGCCCTGCAGAGCCTGACCTTTCTCTGGGGGTTTTGCCATTTGGGAAGGCTGTGGGACCTGGGAGAGAGCAGTGCTGGGGGTCCCTATCATGACAGCTCTGCTGCTTGGTCACCAGCTGCCTGAGAGCCAGCAATGGATTCACCAGCATGCCCAGCACTGAGGGCAGCAGCTGCCAGCAATGGGACTCAAACCAGGTGTTTTCCCACCCCCTCCTGAGCCTCTTTGTCCGCTGCAAGGTGGGGTGAGCTCTTTGGGATCATTGGAAGCCAACAAGGGAGCAGGAAAGCTGCTCTCAGCCCTCTGGTCTCCCGAGGAGCTCTCAGGGCCACCTCAGGAGGGAGTTTCCCAGCTCCCATCACACAAACAGCAGGTCTCTGGGGCCAGGTAGAGTGGTGAGGCCCTTCCCAAAGATGCATTCCTGGCTTGTGCAGCAAGGAAGAGGTAGCACCGAGTTTGGAGCTGTGCTCTGAACCTCTCTTCCAGCTCACCTGTGTGAATGCTGAGCCTGGGAGCGCAAACCCATCTGTGCACACACCCCTGTTCCTCCTCACCGGTACAGCGTCTCCCTACCCAAACACACCCATTGCTCCTCCATCTCCGGGGGAGCCAGGGGCCCAGCCAGGGTCTTTAGGGGCTCCTCTGCATCTCTGGGGTGATCCAAGCCCTGCGAGGGGTCCTGGTTTCAGAGGCTTGGGGTCCTACACACCCCCTGCTCACGGCACAGGCAGTGTTGTGCCCCGATGGGATCAGGCAGCAGCACACCAGGGAGCGGTGCCGTGCAGGGAGAGCTTTGTAGCGGGATGTCTTTATTACTGCCATGTGCTCCGGTCGGCAGGTTCAGCCCCCCAGGCAAGAGCTGCCTGGCATTGCTTCTGTTCGGGGACATCCCGTGGAACCGGGGGAGTGTCGGGAAGCTGATCCCCTCAGGAGTGCTGGACAAAAGCCCTTGGCTTCGTGGTCCGCCACGGCTCTCTGTCTCGGGTGTGTTTTCTCCGCCTGTAGAGCAACTTGATTTGCTGCATTAGTAAAAATAGACGGGCTAATGAATTCAGCTGATGCAACCCTGTGTGCGCGTGCACGCGGCAGCTCTGGCTCTGTGTGTGTGTCTGTGTGTGTGTCTGTGTGTGTGTCTGTGTGTCTGTGTGTGTGTGTGTGTGCAAGGACGGTTATACCTGTGTGTCTGTCTGTCTGTGTGTCTGTGTGTGTTTTTGTGTTTGTGTGTGTGTGTGTGTCTGTGCGTGTTTTGTGTCTGTGTGTGTCTGAGTGTGTTTGTGTGCAAGGATGGTTGTACTCGTGTGTGTGTGTGTCTCTGTGTGTGTTTGTGTCTGTCTGTCTGTGTGTGTTTGTGTGCAAGGATGGTTGGTTGTGTGCAAGAATGGTTGTACCTCTGTGTGTGTGTGTCTGTGTGTCTGTGTGTGTGAGCACCACAGCCTGTGCAGGGTCATCCACCCACTCCCGAGGCTCCTGTGCGTGTCCGTGTGTGTCCATGTGTCCATTTATATCCCTGAGCGTGTGTGTCTCTGTGTGACCCCCGGGGCACCACAACCTGTGCAAGGGCACCCACCTGCTCCCGAGTCTTCAGTGGGGGCTGTGCGTGTCCGTGTGTGTCCGTGTGTGCATTATGTGTCCCTGTGTGTGTGTGTGTGTGTGTGCAGGCAGCCGGGAGCAATGGCTCCTCGCTGCCGTGCAGCTCTGCCACTGGAGCAGGGGCTCCTCGGAAATCACTTCACAGCAGCTTTGGATCCTGGCAGGGCAATAACGGGGGGCAGGGCAGGCTGGGGGGCGGGAGCGGGGGCTGCAGGGACCCGGCAGGGTGATAGCTGGGTCTCATGGGGAGCAGGTGGGGCAACAGTGGATCCTCACAGGGAATTGTCAGGGCAATAGTAGATCCTCTCAGGGACCTGGTGGGGTGATAGTAGGTTCTCTTACAAGGACCTGGCCGGGCGATAGCAGATCCTCACAGGGTCCTGGCAGGATGATAGCAGGATCTCTTACAACTACCTAACAGAGCAATGGTGGATCCTCACAGGGACCTGTCAGGACAATAGTAGGATCTCTTACAAGGACCTGGTGCGGCAATGGTGGATCCTCGCAGGGCCCTGGCAGGGCGATAGCGGATGCTCACAGGGCAGTACCCTCACAGGGACGGCTGAGGGGGGGGTCCCGCAGGGGCACGTTTGCGGGCTCCCTTGCGGGGCGCGGCGGTGCGGGGCGGGCAGGTTGGGCCGCTGTCCGCGGTGCTGCCCGGGGCCGCTGTCCGCGGTGCTGCCCGGCACCGGCCGCTCTCGGCCGTGCTGACCGCAGCGGGACCGGGGGTCCCGGCGGCTCCTCGCCGGCCAGTCCGGGGGGTCTCGTGGCCTCTCAGGTCCCGGCTGCCCCAGAGCTCGCCTCCAGCCTGACCGCAGCTGTCTGATCCAAGAGCCTGGGATCTCCCAGGCGACACCACTCAGGGCAGCACTAACAGGGTGACTGATTGTCCTGCCCGTCTCGAGGCCCTCATCCCTCCTCACTACCAGCTGTTGGTAAACTCTCCAACAGCTTGGACAAGCTCTGTCTTCCTGGCAGCTTCCGTCCTGTTCATCCCAGCATCCTCATTGTCTGTGCAATGTTTGTGATGACAGGCTCTTAGAGCCCCGTTTTCTTCTCTCTTCCTGCGTCAAATCCGCCCCCCAGCACTGCATCATCACTTATTGTGGGTGACAAAACCCTCCTGAATGAAGTGACTTCTCCGGCAGTGACGTCTCCTGTGAAATGTGCACCCTGGGGTGGATTTGGAAACTGAAGGACTTTGACCTTTGCTTTTGTCAGGTTTTCTCCCACTATGGATTGGGAGCTGCCACTCCACTTCTGGAAAACAGTTCCCCATGAGCCTGCAAGAATACAGGGGGCTTGTTATGGGGTTGCAAATCTGGGCTGTTCCTGTGAGATCCCAGAGCAAGGATGGTTGTACCAAGTGCTGAACAGTCCTGATGATGATGGTCGGCCCAGTCATGCAATCTGCAAACAGTGAGATGTCAGGGAGAAAAAGCCGAATCTCTGCTCTCCTGCTGCTTTGAGATGGTCAAAAAGCATATGGAGGTGCTCATGGAGCTGCTGGAACATCAGAGAGGACCCTGTAATGACACCTCCAAGGCAGACAGATTTGTGTGCCACTGTCCATCCACTGTCTTGGTGGGTTGGGAGGGCCTGGGGCAGGACAGGGCATGTCATGGGTGTCCCAGCACTCAGCAGTTGGAATCTCCATGGGATGTGGGAGTTGCATTTTCTACGTTGGAGGAATGTGGCCTCAGCCCTGGGGTGCAGGAGCCTGGGGGGCTGCTTGGCTGCTGGCAGCGGCTTTCCTGCAGCAGTGGAGGACAGATTCCAGTGCTGCCAGAGGCAGAGTAGAGAATGGCTGTTGGACCCACTCACCTCCCCAGTGTGTGCCCCCAGCCCACCTTCTCCACTCTGGGTCTTTCCCCAAGCACAGTCCTGCTCCTGGGGGTGCTAGGAACACCCAAATCCTTGCCTGCCCATTTCCCCAGAAAGAAATGCCTGCCCAGCCTCCCACCACCACTGCCTGGAGCTGCCTGTGCCCAGAGGCCTGAATCTCTGGCCATCTTTCTATTTGAAGTGACTTCCCAGCTCATTCAAGGTTCAGGATTTCTGTGCTCCAGCCAGGCAGCCTCAGCGCCCGGGGCAGTGGGGACCTGGCTCAGCTTTCCAAGGCAGGGCTGGGAAAGCTGCTGAATCCACTGAGCCCCCCTTGAGCGTGGCCTCAGGGAGCAGCCCAGGTCTGAGTTGGTTGTATCCATTGCCAAAACCTCCCGCTGTCTGTAGTTCAGTCCAGCAACTTGACAGCATCTATCTCCTCCCGTGACTGTCCCCTTGGGCTCCTGAGGCTCCGGGCTGCCCCTCTGTCGCCACCTGCCCTCTCCCTGGGGACGACCAGCATGCTGAATGGCTCTGGCTGTGGGCTGGATCAACAGCCTTTCTGTGCCACCCGGTAATTGTCTGCTGGGATTTGTGCTGTGTGAGACACCCTGGTGCACGCTCTCTTTTCTAACCCAATTGCTGCCAAGAACCCAGCCTCTGGTTTTAAGTTTCTTCCTTCTTTTGCCTCCTCTTCTCCTGCTTTCAAGCAAATTTAACACGTCCAAGCGTCGGAGGCCCAGCTCCGCTGTCGGGCAGCGGGAGCGGAGGCAGCAGCAGCTGCATCCAAGTCGGGAGTGGCACCAGACTGTCTGCACAGGGCTGGGCTCATCCCTGGAGGCTGGGAACTCTCTGGGATGCTGCCACTGAGCCGGTCTGTCTGCTGGCACCTCCACACCACTGCCACTCACACCACGGGAGAGGCTTCAGCAGCTCGCACCAGCCCCGTCCCACGGCTGTGCTGGGAACCATGTCCTCAGGAGATGCCACGTGCTGTGCATCCCGTGGGGTTTGCCAGCTGTGCACCCCCGCCAGCTGCCTGTGCTCCTGAGCTCTTTTTTGCATGGCTGCTCCCTCCTTCTTGCTCCAGGAGAGCTGGATGAGGCCAGAGATGCTGTGAGGGTGAATGCGATGGGCTGGGGGCAGCAGGGGATCTGGACTGCATCCCTTTCAACAGCCACCTCCCCTAGGCTGCATGGAGCATTCAGAGCCCACAGAGCTTGACCAGGAGCATTACCTGGCAGGATGTTCCTCCCTTGGTGCCCCTTCATCAGACCCTGTCCATATTCATTGCAAATAAAGCAGCTAAAATAATTCCCTTGCTTTATCGCAGGCCCAGGGGGAGCTGGCAATGAAGAGGGTCCTCAGGTTCCATCAGATACTGATGGATGGACGTGCCTGGCCTCCCTCGGGGCTTCAGGGCCATGTCCCTGTCCCCTGATCCATGCACTGAAAGCCCTTTCCTGTACTCCAGCTCCTCATCACGTCCCCAGGGGCTCCCAGGAGCCAGTGCTTTCACAGGGTTTGGCACAGCACTGGCAAACAGGACAGGAGCACTCCAGCAGGCCCTCTGCACTAGGCACCAGCTGGGGCAGGGGGAGGGGGCTGAGCCCCATCAATTATTCACCTCTGTATTTATAGAGGGAAACGTGTTGAATAATGGATGGCGGGTGCGGCGGGGCCGTGGAAAGCCGGGCCTGCTGCCACTGCAATATTTATTGCCTGGTCTGCTGGTGCTGCCCGGCTGCCGAGAGGCTCCTGCCTGGCATGGGCTCACAGGTAGCTCTGCTCTCCCGCCACTGCCTCATCTCCCCTCCACAAAAATGATCCGAGGGCTGGAGCCCCACTGCTCTGCAGTCAGGCTGAGAGAGCTAGAGGTGTTTGCCTGGAGAAGAAAAGGCTCTGGGAAGACCTGAAAGCCCCTTCCAGGACCTAAAGGGGCTCCAAGGGAGCTGGAGAGGGAGTTTGGACAAGGGCCTGGAGGGATAGGACAAAGAGCAGTGGCTTCCCACTGCCAGAGGGCAGGGTTAGATGGGGATATTGGGAAGAAATTGTTGGCTGTGAGGGTGGTGAGGCCCTGGCACAGGCTGCCCAGAGAAGCTGTGGCTGCCTCTGGATCCCTGGAAGTGTCCAAGGCCAGGTTGGATGGGGCTTAGAGCACCCTGGGCTAGTGGAAGGTGTCCCTGCCCATGGTGGGGGGCTGGAATGAGATGAACTTTGAGGTCCCTTCCAACCCAAACCAGTCTGTGGTTCCTGCTCTAGTCCCCATTGACGGCTGGATTCCAGCTCAGAGGGGGATATGAATGTCCAGGGACAAATGCCCATCTGTCCCTCATCATGGGGGATGCCATGGCCATGTGGCCTCTGGGAGGACCCTGCTCTGTGTCCTGGTCATGGCCCTCTGTGGCTGTGCCCACCCTCCCTGCATTTCCCGATCCCATATGCCACCCTGCTCCCCGCACAGGGACTCCCAGGATCTCCCTCCCCACCCGTGCTGCCACATCCCCCAGCCTCGTCTCCCCTCCCTGCCAGACTGGCAGCCCCTCATCCCACATCCCTGTGTTACAGAGAGACCTGTGGAAGATGTCGAACCCGAGAAACGGCGACACCAAGCCCCCATGTTTGCCCCGCAATGGACTGGTGAAGATCCCCACGCAACCAAACGGCCTCGGCTCCGCCAGCATCACCAAAGGCACCCCCGCCATGAAAAACCGCCTGTGCCAGCCTTCCTCCGTGCCTGCCATCCTCAGCCCGGCCTTAGCCCACCGCAGCGACCTGCCCATCCCCAGCCTGGCCTCCCCACTCTCCTTGGCTGCTCTGGCCAGCGTGTCCTCCCCTCCCGGTGCTTCCTTGGTGGGACTGAACGCGAGCGAAGGCTCAGAGCAGCCCTCGCCAGAGCGGCTGCTGGGCTCGCCCTCGGAAAGGCAGCTGGCGGTGGATGAGAAGATCCTCAACCGGTTGTTCTGGTACTTTTCGGCATGTGAGAAGTGTGTTCTGGCACAGGTGTGCAAGGCATGGCGGCGGGTGCTTTACCAGCCCAAGTTCTGGGTGGGCTTGACACCCGTCCTGCACACCAAAGAGCTCTACAACATCCTGCCCGGTGGAGAGAAGGAGTTTGTCAGCCTGCAGGGCTTCGCTGTCCGCGGCTTTGACGGCTTCTGCCTCGTGGGCGTCTCTGACCTGGACATTTGTGAGTTCATTGACAACTATCCCCTCTCCAAGAAGGGGGTCAAGTCTATGAGCCTTAAGAGGTCAACCATCACAGATGCAGGGTTGGAGGTAGGTGACCCTGGTGAGGTGACCAGGGTGGCTGAGATGTGATGGTAGTGGGTCATTCCTGGTGGTCCTGGGGACGAGGGCAGAGCTTTCTCTGGTCACAGGGAAGGGGCAGGAAGGTGGCATGGCCATCCCACATGTGTGGGCAGCACTGGGAGCCCCTGCCTGTGGTCTGGGCAGTAGGATGGGTGGAGGCAGGGGGTCAGGATGCTGCTGGGGAGGGGGTCATCCCTGTTGCCCATGGATGCTGCCGGAAAGGCAGAGCCAGGTGAGGTGCTGCTGGGTAGTGGGTATGGCAGTGGGTGACAAGCAGGACTCAGGGGATGGGGACATTCCCGCTTGGCTGCCTGCTCTCCAGCAAGGGGGGGTCACCTGAGCAAGGGGCTGAGGGTCAGATGGAAATGGGGCAACTCATGGTCCTGTACAGGGCCTGGCAAGGTCCCCGCTGAGGTCCCTGCCTTGCACCATGGCCAAACACAGCACCAGCTGCTCCGTGGGCACATCTTACCTGAGCAGTTCCGATGTTGGGAGTGGGTATCAATCCTGACTCTGCCAACAGCACCTGGTACAGCACCGGGGCTGCGTCTGGGAATCCCTGCCTGTCCCCTCCCATTCCCCACCAATGCTGATGCGTCCTACACCGGGGAGATCCCAGGGAGAAGGCTGCACCCAGGCAGGACCGGGAGCAGAGCCACAGGGGGCTCAGAGGGATCCAGGGCGGGCAGGGCTGCACAGAGCATGGGGCGGTGCCCACCATGCCTTGACCCCCTGGCCCTCGGCAGGTGATGCTGGAGCAGATGCAGGGCGTGGTGCGGCTGGAGCTGTCAGGCTGTAACGACTTCACGGAGGCAGGGCTGTGGTCCAGCCTAAACGCCCGGATCACGGCCCTGAGCGTCAGCGACTGCATCAACGTGGCTGACGACGCCATCGCCGCCATCTCCCAGCTCCTGCCCAACCTCACCGAGCTCAACCTGCAGGCCTACCATGTGACGGACACGGCGCTCGCCTACTTCACTGCCAAGCAGGGCTACACCACCCACACTCTGCGCCTCAACTCCTGCTGGGAGATCACCAACCATGGCGTGGTCAACATGGTGCACAGCCTGCCCAACCTGAGCATCCTCAGCCTCTCGGGCTGCTCCAAGGTGACAGATGACGGGGTGGAGCTGGTGGCTGAGAACCTGCGGAAGCTGCGCAGCCTCGACCTCTCCTGGTGCCCTCGTATCACCGACATGGCCCTGGAGTACATCGCCTGTGACCTGCACAAGCTGGAGGAGCTGGTCCTCGACAGGTACAGCAGAACTGTGTTGAGCTGTGCCGTGCCATGCCGAGCCATGCCATGTCATGCTGAGCCATGATGAGACATGCCATGCCTTGCCATGCCATGCCAAGCCCTACCATGCCATGCCATGCCAAGCCCTGCCTCATCATGCTGTGCCATGCCATGCTGTGCCATGCCATGCTGAGCCATGCCGTGCCATGTCACACCATGACAAACCATGCCATGCCATGCCAAGCCATGCTGTGCTGAGCTGTGCTGGAAGCAGAAGGTGCAGCATGGGGGCCATGGTCTGGGGACACCCCTGGGTGCCCCACTCCCCGCGAGCCCTGACGCCCCTGTCCCCGGCAGGTGTGTGCGGATCACCGACACCGGCCTCAGCTACCTGTCCACCATGTCGTCCCTGCGGAGCCTCTACCTGCGCTGGTGCTGCCAGGTAGGTGGGGGAGCACGGCTGTTCCTGTCCTGGTTTGACACTGCGGGGAGGGCAGGGTGGCACCTCCCTGGGGATGGGCCATGAGCTCAGGGTGGGCTCCACAGGCCGGCTGGAGACCCCAAGGCTTGGTGCAGGGAAGTGGGTACTCCTGTGAACTCAGCAGGACTCAGCCCTGGCACCCAGACCCAGCACCCTGCTCCAGAACCAGTATTGCCCAGACCCAGTATCCTGCCCCAGCATCCTGCTCCAGCACCAGGCTCCCTGTCCCAGCTCCCTGCACCTTGTCCTGCCACACAGCACCCAGCCCCAGACCCAGCACCCTGCCCCCAGCATCCCGCTACAGCATCCTGCTACAGCATCCTGCATCCTGCTCAGGCTCCCTGCCCCAGCACCCAGCTCCTAGTCCCAGCTCCCTGCACCCTGTACCCCCACCTGGTACCTTGCCCCAGAATCCTGCACCCTGCCCAGGCTCACTGCCCCAGTGATGCCGAGCCCCAGTGCTGTTGGTCCCCCCATTGTCCACCCCATTCTCATTCCCTTTTCTTTTCCAGGTGCAGGATTTTGGCCTGAAGCACCTCCTGGGCATGAGCAGCCTGCGCCTCCTCTCGCTGGCTGGTGAGACACGTCCCCAACCCAGGGACCAGGGGAACAGGACCCCATGGGGCTGCAGAGAGACTGAGCATGGGGACAGGGACAGTCCAGGGGACAGTCTGGGGACAGCCAGTACCCCTCCTGAGCCAGTGGGAGCCCAGCTCCATGGGGAGGGGTCCATGACTGGGCTCTTGGGGTGCTGTGTTTCTTGGGGTGGGGATTTTTTGGGTGCTGGTTTTTGGGACTCAAGTTTTTGGCATGTTGGTTTTTGGGGTGCTGTTTTAGGGGGCACTATTTTTTTGTGGTGCTCTTTTTGGGATAATGGGGCTTTAGGGTGCTGGCTTTTGGGATCCTGGTGTTTGGAGGGGCTTTTTTGGATACTGGTGCTTTTGGGTGATGGTGTTTTGGGGTGCTGTTCTTGAGGTGCTGGGTTTTTTGGGTGTCTTGGGCACTATTTTTTGCACACTGATTTTTGAGGTTCTGTTATTTTGGGTGCTAGTTTTGTGGTTGTTGGTGTTTTAGGGTGCTGGGTTTTTTGGGTACTGGTGCTTTAAGGTACTGATTTTTTGGGTGCATTTCTAGAGTGCTGGTATTTTGGGTCATTTTCTGGCTTTTTGGGTTTTCTTTTTTGGAGGGGGGGCGGTACCTTTTTTTAGGTTGCTGGGGCTTTTTTGTTCTGTTTTTTGAGGGTTCTATGTTTTGGAGTGCTGGGCTTTAAGGTGCTTTTCATTTGGGTAGGGGTGTGTTTGTGGTGCTAGGGTTTTGAGGAGCTGATCCTTTAGAGTGCTATTGGTGCAGATCTTGGTGTTCTGGGATGCTGGTGCCTTTGGGATGTTATTTTTGGGGGTGCCGATGTTTTGTGGTGACAGTGCACCCTGTTTCCTTGCAGGCTGTCCCTTGTTGACCACCACGGGGCTGTCGGGGCTGGTGCAGCTGCAGGAGCTGGAGGAGCTGGAACTCACCAACTGTCCCGGGGCCACCCCGGAGCTCTTCAAATACTTCTCCCAGCACCTCCCGTGCTGCATGGTGATCGAGTAGCGGCGGGTGCAGCCGCCCCCTCCCGCGCCCACCCCGGCCACCATCGCCCACCCCATCTCCTCCCGGTCGCTGGGGGACACGAGAGATGCCCTCGCTTCCAGCCGACCCCGGACAACCCCCGCACCGACTCCCCCGAGGGACAGGGGTCTCCGGGAGGAGATGGGGGACGCCTTTGCCCCTCGCCGGAGCCCCCCCGGGTACGATGTAAATTCCCCCCCACACCGCTGCCATCGCCCAGTCTCCTCCCAGTGTCCTGACAAGCCCTTCCAGACAGACGGACAGACGTCATGGAAACCTAAAGTGGGAAGGCAACGCTGTGTGACCCCCCCCGGCCGCATCCGGCTCCCTTCGCCCGGGTGCCGACACTAAGGACGCTCCTGGGGACCAAAGGATGCTCCCAGGGATGGGCGAGAGGAGGATGCTTATTTTTGGCACCCGTGGGTGGCGGCGGAGGCTGAATGGGTCCCCTCACACCCCCGGAGCGGGTCACCGAGCCCACCACCCCGTGCTGTGTGTCCCCCCAGCCCCCAGCCCTGCCTTTGGGGCTCTTTCTCCTGGTGAATAGGATGTTCCTCTCCGCCCGCCCGCCGCCCTCGCATGCTCGCTTGCTTCAGTCTCGTGCTATGGCAGGTTTCGGGGTACACAGGGGCACGGTGACAAGTGACAGCCCCCACTTAGCCACTCCACACGGCCGGCCCCTGCCCAGGGAGCCGGGCTTTCCTGGCCAGCACCTCCCTCGCCCTGTGGATGGAGGAGGAGGAGCGACCCATCCGTCTGGGATGGGACATCCCAGGGGATCAAGGGCAGGGCTGAGCCACCGCGGGGACCGCCAGCACCAAGAAAAGGCAGGAGGTGGCACCCAGGACAGACTGCCACGCCACTGCTCCTCCAGCTGAAAAGCCATCACCCCGACGCCCGTGGCACGGGGGGGACTCCGGGCTGAGCCGAGCCGGGACCGAGCCGGGACGGGGCTGGGTGCCCGCGGGGACCCAGCGCACGAGGGGGCTCGGTGGCCATCCCGGGGCATCGTCCGCTGTCACAGCAGCGCCAGGAGGAGTGTGGGCATGGATATGGACATGGGCACGGGCACGGACACGGACACGCTTTCGGTTTGTTTTGCCTTTGTACCGGCCGGGAAGGAACTGCTGCACCAACCGCCGGCTACGCTCCCTCCTTTGTCCTAAACGCCCCTTTCTGGCCCCAAAACGGCGCAAGGAGCCTCGTGGCCTCGGAAGGGGGTTTTTGGCCACGGGGGCTGTGGGACGGGGTGGCGTTGCTGGGGCACAGAGCACCCCGGCACGGGGGCTGGGGGGCTGCCTGCACCCCCAAACCCACTGGTACCTGTGGATGCCACACGGGTGCCAGGACACAGGTGGCAGGGGTCAGGGACAAGTGGCACGTGCAGGGTCCCCCCACCCCTGCAGGGGACAGCAGCAACTGGGGGGTGTCACCTCTACAGCCCCACGTTACACAGGCAGCCCCAGCACGGCCCCAAGCCGGGCTGGAGTGTCCTCCTTTGTAACCCCCCCATGACAGTGTGCCCCCATAGTCCCCCTGCATCCCCACTCCCCTCTGCACCCCTAGATCCCTCCACGGCATCCCTACACCCACAATGCACCCCACTGCTCTCCGACTCTCATTTTCCCCTGCACACCCATCCCTAAC
>VZRE01005759.1:204010-229706 GCA_013396775.1 Cephalopterus ornatus | reverse complement strand
ACCCTCTCCCTTCCCGCGGGCTGTGACAGTATGACAGGGACTGAAGATTTGTTTGATATAACATTCATGTAATGCAATTGAGTAGTGCTGTGTGAACTGGGGACCCGAGGTTTGGTACTGCTATTCCTAGGCTGGTACAGAGGGAGGCCAGAAAGAAGCTTGCACAAGTGGGGTTCACAGTTTTCCTGTGATAAAGAGCATCTGCATTTTTTTCTTGTGCCCCACTCCACTCTCCACCCCTTGCTTATGCAGTTGCTGCCTATAGACACTGAAATCTGAGGTGCATATGTGGGAAATCCATCCCTTCTGTTCACAGGAAATTGTGACCAAAGTGGAATATCTGTGGCAGAGAAGATCCCTGAGAGGACTTCCAGCAACATCAGCAGAGGAAAACCCCAGTTGTAACCTGGAAGGAATCCATGCAATTGGGCCGCACCATAATGACTACTGTAAAGAGCAAAAACCGCATTTCCCTCTGATTCCTTGGAGTCACCATGAGACAAGTGATGGACAGTATGTTTAGAGTTAAGAGCCATTCAGCATAAAAATTCCCAGCATCAATGACTTTGCTTTTCTCCTGTTCTCTGTGACATCATAACGTGGCAGGCTAACTCTCAATCATTGCCTGGCCACAGGGAGCATAGAAAACGGGTAAAACAAGATGAAGCATTGCCTTTAGTGAAATCTTTACATTAAGGAGATAAATCATAATATTAGTCTCCATCCTGGGTTCTTGCTTTATTGTCTTGAACATAAGTACCTGTTAATTTAAACAACAAAATAATGGGTAATACTGAGATCTTATGTTAAGTGTATCTACTGTTCTCATCTGTGGTTGTGATATCATGATAGGGGAAGGCATTCGGAGGCACACAGATAATTGAGGAACACACACTCTATTGTCTTTTTCTTTCTTTGCTCAATTCTTCTCTAAATTCTTTTGAAAATTATGTTCGGTTATGCTACAAGTAAAAATTGCGATCAAAATAATAAAGAAAAAAGAGACAGCTAAAACTAAAAAAAAATGAAGTGTCAAGTTTTTAAAAGTCTTTGATGAAGAGAATAACTACTGATTTGCAGGAGTCAATGTACATACTTAAGGATACTAAGGAATTATCTTAGGAATTAGCTTTCATTTACCGAGAAAATAGATTAAAATTGCAAATGCTACTGTGTCAAATAGCCTATTTAATAATTTACATGACTTGCTTCAAAATGAAAAAGAGACATTTTCTGAGAGGATAAAGGGTGGTAAAAAGTCCTTTACAGAGTCCTATAGTCCTATACAGAGTGGTTAGTATAGAGGAAATCAGTAGACAAGTATTTTGTTATTTATCTGCAGCTAGTTTTTGACAATGCAAAAACATACACTTTCATCTATGTTGTTCATTTTTTCCTGAAGGATAAACGTATGACCTTTAAATCTCAAGAATCTGTGAGAGAGGACTATTTAGATTAAACTATGAAGGAAATTAACAAGTTTACACTTGCCATATTTCTAACAAGACAAGTTGCTCAAAGTGGCTTGTGCAATTTTTGCCCTAATTTTTGAATCTTACTGAAACGTATTCATCACACCAAATGAAATTACTACGTTTTTCTTGAATTTTGCTCTATACCTTGTGGGCTGGAATAATACCACATTCATATAAAGACATTGCCTATCTTTGCAGTGGCACTGGGTAACTTTTTTTAGCAAAATTCCTCTTTGGAACAAGTAGAAATTGACATCAGTGTCCGCAGAGAAAAGTAACTATTAACCACATAGTTGACATGCTGTGTAATAACAGTGGTGTCTCTCAACGGGGACATTTCAAAAAGCTCTAGGCTACTTCACCCCTCCTGCATACTAAGTGTATATTCATGAGGACTTAGGGCAAAGAAAGTAGTGCTCTTTGAATTCATACCCTACCTTTCTTCATTGTGATTTTCCCTGCATATTTCTGTATGAAAAGTCAAATGTTATTTCTTTGCCATGTAGTCCCTCAGCAGGTTTTTGTCAGCTTCAAGTTAAATGACTGATATTGAATACAGTTATCTTGATGGAAGGAGGTAGATGTAATTTGAACTTGTAGAAATACTAATCATTACATTTAAGCTGCTGCTTCAAAAACACTTACTATACATATATTTTCTGTAAATATTGCCTCTGCTTAACCAGTGAATTCTGATGATTTAAGGTCTTGAAGAAGAAGATGTTGGGGGACAGAGGATGGACACTGGAACATGAAAGAGGGAAAGAAAACAGATCTTGAATGAATTAAAATTAAACATGTTATCCTAGAGAGGTTTTGAATAACCCTGCAGATTTCTGTTTCTTTGTCTCATTTGTCTTGAACCCATGTAATTTATTTCTTGTTTAAGCATTTTTTGGAGACAAATCTCTGTAGAAGACCAAATCCCAGACATGAATCTGTCCAGAATTTGCATTATGGAGTATGCTGATGTATGTGTACATGCATATATACACATATACAGTGATCTACAAATGCTTAGTTTAATTTTTGGTTTGGTTTTATAATTTCCTTGTATATCAGTAAGAGTATAGGAAAGTGAAATGAAGATTTGATGAGGAAGAAAGCACCACAGATTCTCACTGATTTTCAAAGGGAGCTGTCTTACTTTTCTCTATGACTAAAAATCTTTCTGCACTGTATAAAACTGTGTAATATATTCAGTGTGCTCCTCATATTGGCTACTTGGAGTATTAAAATTCCAAGTCACCTCAGTAATGAAACAAGAAAGGTAAGGGTATCATGGTTGTTCTTTTTAATTTAACTAAATATTTGTAAGCCTGACCCTGATTTAGAGTGTGTGCAATTCTCATGGATAGAAAGCCACTATGTACTCTAGATTTTTCCAGTGGATAGTACAATGATTGATTTTTCACAACCCTGTCTCACACGTTGCCCTCAGAGACTACTGAACGTTACTGGTAGTTCCATACACCTCTTTATATGAAATTCTGTCTTGAATGAAAAATACCCATGTTGCTGTTTGAGTTGTGAGTGCCATGTGTGATGAGAAAAAAACCACCACTTTATAAATTTTGAAGGGAAGATAAGTTCTCAATTAAGTTTGTTCCCACATAAGGAACAATGGGATGTCAATCCGCTGATAAATTCTCCAGAAACTACCCCAAGCTGAAAATGGTTTAGTAAGAGAAAAATTACTGAGACAATGTGAAATTTACTGACCAACAACGTAATAGTTGTAGATTACATGATTCAAAATATCTTCTATACTTATTCCTTAAAAATCAATGAATAAGAAACATTGTGCTTTACACTGAGGGTGGTAGAGCACTGATACAGTTAGCTGTTAGCTGTTTTAACCATTAAGGAGTCATCACAAGCAAATTAGTGATAGATCCATAATCCTCAAGAGATTTGTTGCTTTTGCTCATTATTATATTTTAAAATGATAGTATTTTTTGTTCTTAAATTGACACTGTACTGTAATAGCCACATTAGCACTTCTTTCAGACAATCAAAGGGTATCCCAAGTTTCTTATCACTGGAAAATTTGACTACTTAGACACTGAGAGAACAGTTCTCCGAGTTAGAGCTGTAGTCTTACAGTAGTTTGAACTGTTTTATTTCCACTAGGTGGAGCACTGTTATCACAGCAGAATTTTTTAATTTTTTAAAGTTAAAAAGAGGCTTTTGAAGTCAAGGAAGAGTAAAAAAGAGATTAAGCTGGAGAATTTGGATCCAGATCTAGGTATGTTTTTATGAAGTGTGTGAGGGTTAAAGTATGCAGACTTCTGTATTCCAGTTTGATTGGTCTGCCTCTTGTGAATTCTGTCTCCCTAGTCTATCATTATCCTTTCAGGCTTTGACTGAAAAAGTGAATAATTTAAGGTAAAAGACATCTTCACAAGAGGAAGCAGAGGGGGAAGTAGAGATCTCTTTGCTTTCATGACCAGTGACAGGACTCGAGGAAATAGCATGAGGCTGTTTAGGGAAGTTTAGATTAGATACCAGGAAAAGGTTTTTCATCCAGAGGGTGGTTGAGTACTGAAACCCAGCGAAGTGGTCATAGCACCAAACCTGCCAGAGTTCAAGAAGCATTTGAATGATACTCTTGGGCACATGGTTTGACTCTTGGGGTGTCCTGTGCAAGGCCAGGGATTGGATTCTGTGGTCCTGATGGGTCGCTTCCAACTCAGCATATTCTGTCATTCTATGATTCAATGATTTCTAGAAAAAAAAAAAGGAAAAAAACCCCAGATGGCTGCTCTGGTGCAGATTTATGTTTCTAAAGGATGGATATAATGATTTAGAAAATTATATTTAATGAATAATTTTGTAAAAACAAAATTAATTATATGCCATTTGGGGTCTAGCAAACTCCAAAAAGAGTAAATTCAAAGTTAAAAATTCATTGCTGAGAGGTGTCTTTTTTTTGAAACTGAGGAAATTGAAACTGGGGAAAGAGTAAGAGTACTTTATAGAAGAGCAACCTGGCTGAGGCTTCTCAGTCCAAGATGTGGGTTTTCAGAGCCTTAATGAATCACTATCAACTTTAACTGCACTTAGAAGCACAAAAGTGCAAAGAAAATTGCAAAAACGTGTGACAAAACAGTGATGCTATATTCAGTTATATCAAGATTTATTTATCAATACTCATGGCTATCACTGTCTTCTTATGTTTTTAACACTAATCTTAGCTGAAATCCCATGAATATTAGTGGTAGATCAGCTTTTTCTGATGTCTCTGTGATGAAGCTTCATATTCCCAAGGAAACCTTGTTTATACTTGTACCTTTTCTTGTTTTTTTCTTAATTAGTTGCTTTTTTCTTAATTTTTACCCAAGTATACAAGAGATAAAACACTTTGCAGATATGTATAGCTCTTTAGGTGCATTGAACCGAACACTTTGTCCCACAGGAAGATACGGAAGGGTCTGCAGGGTGTAGTTGGGTCAACATAGAATTTAAAAAAGGATTAGCCTGGTCACACAGGCACTGTCAGCTTGCAGTAGTTTCAATCAGAAATGGCACCTATGGCAGAAGAGCAGTCAGAAGCAGCTGTTTTTTGTGTGTTTGTGTCTAAGCTGTTCTGCATGCCGCAGCTGGTGACATGTTCTGCATGTGTCTGCTCAGCAAACAAGAAGACAAGTTTCTGCTTCCTAATACTGGTCATATGTTCTCATACATCTACACTGCATTAAAAACATTAGTGAGTAAATATATGCAAATTAGCTTAAAGGTGTTTAGTTCAGTTATCAGTGGCAGTATAGATGTCAGCCTTGTTTAGCTGTCCAAGAATGAGTGCAGTGTCTCTGAGATGCATCTGAAGGCCTGAACTGATAAAGCATTGAAGACTCTAATCCTTTGACCTCGAGGCTCTCTAACTCCAACTGAAGACATAATTTACTCTGATGTCCATTAGAGAATACTTTTTCATGTTTATAATATTCTAGATGTTTGATATAGATTCCAACTTCAAAACGGAATATCCTTTTGAAACTGGCTGTGTATGGATCTTCTTAGGGTAAAAGAAGAGTAATGAAATAAAAACTAAACATTAACAGACTGAGGTGTAATAATTTGTAAACTTAAGCATTGCAATTAATTAATTTTGATTTTCTTGTAATTCTTGTGTTCATGGAAATGCTTCAAATATGTCTTAAAATAGGCAATTTACACCTGCACTATGACTCTATGCGTAACACATGTCCACTCTGAAGGGTCACTAACTAGATTGTCAGCACTGTAAATACAACTTCTTTAAAGACAGCTATGTTAGGTCATCAAACGGTTCACAAAATTATAGATAACAGATTAAAAGTCTTTTTTGAGTTCTGCCTGCTTTTCTGAGATACTGGTTTCTACAATTTACCTGACAGACTAGGATGACAGAGGGCTAATGAAAAGGAGAGCAAAATTTTCAAATAGTTTCTTCAGTTATGATTTTGTAACTCACTGAAATTGTCCTAAAGTGTAGGAAAATATCTGTTATACATTGTGCAAGTAGTAGGTGAAAAAAATCTAAACTAGATATAGATTGAAATCAAAATTAATGTTTTGCTAGATGAGAGAAAGCCAATCTGAAGAAGCTTTTCTGCAGCTATGCACAGAATGAAAAGGCTGAGAATACACAGCACTCTAGAAACTTGTTTGGTCCCCTGGATTTCAAATCAATCATGTTATTAAATCAATAATATAATTTTTCTCTGTGTGAGACCTAATGAATAACACATAGTGGGTTAAGGAAAGCGCTCCATTTTCTGTAGCCAGTGGGTTGCTGTTTGCATAGTGTTTTGCTCATTATCTAATAATAATTGAGAGACATTTTTTTTAATGTCATGGAATACAATTAAATCAATAAAATGTTTATGGGCATTGTTAAAAGAGTGAAGCACCTTCCACCTTTTGAAAAATAACCAACAAGTTAAAAGTTATAAACTATAACAAAATACCCTGCCATTAATTTTTATCTTAGCCATTTCTAAATGTATCTTAGAATGTTTGAAATCTGTGTGATCTATCTGTTACCAGGACAAAAGGAAAGACAAGCCGTATGTTAATTTATATTACAAAGATACCACATAAGAAACTACATCGATATGCAGTCTGAAAAAGTTAAGTTAAATCCATTTTTTACACAGAATGACTAAGCAAGTACAAATTTTACTATGAGGTTGAAAGATCAGATCAGGCTACTGAAAAGGACTAGATGTTACAGTTTAGGGGCAACCATAACAGTCTTTCTCAGCTTTAAAATATGTGACTGTGCAGGCTGTCTTAGGTGATACTGAGTGTTATCTATGGAACAGTAGTGCTGTTTCTTTTACTATCCTGTGCTCTGAGAGTACTCTACTTTATCCCAGCTCCATGCTGAAAAGAAAAATTCACTTACATGTTGTAGTGGGTTTACCTTGGTTGGATGCCAGATGCCCACCAAGTTGCTCTATCACTACACTTCCCAGTCGGACTGGGGAGAAAGAATAGAATGGAAAACGACTCGTAGATTGAGATAAGGCAGATTACTAAAGCAAAAGTTGAAGACTGCGCATAAAAGTGAAGAGGAAAATAGCAAGATTTACTCTCTTCTTTCCATCAGCAGTGATGTCCAGACACTTCCTGGGAAGTAGGACTTCTGAAACACATAATGATTGCTCAGCAGGCAAACATTGTAAACAACAATGCCTCACCTTCTTTCTTCTTTCCTTAGATTTTATATCTGAGCTGATGTCGGATCGTATGGAATATCCCTTTAATTAGTTTGGGTTAACTGGCCTACTTGTGTTCCCTCCTAGGATTTTGCCCTAAATTGGGGGCAGAGGATGCTGTAGCAAAACACTGGTGTGTCATCAACACCTTTCTAGCTACTAATGTCAAGCACAGCACTGTCAGGGCTGCTATAGGGAATGAACGCCATCTCAGCCAGACACAATACAACCTCCAACCCCTTTTCAACACCACTGACAGCATATTCAGATCCCACATAATTTATATATCCTCCGACTATCCCCCATCCTTTCACAGATAGATTATTTTTCCATTTTCATGAGCTTCTGCCACCCCTCCAGATCTTGGGTTCCATTCCATCAGAATGGGTAAATCAATTGTTGTGCACCACCAGGCTGGCTGCAAAATTCGTTCTTCATTGTCCTGCCACTTTACTTCCTGCAACATACAACTTACACTATATATTACTTTTCCTCTAAGATTAAATATCCCTGGGGCACACACCAGGACTGCCCATCCTTCCCCATTACCCACCAGGCACACCCTGATCCCTGAGCAAAGACAATCTCACAATAGGGTTTACCTTTTCCCATGGGAGGAGAAACTGACACCAACTCCCTCAGCCACTTCCCCATGTGGAGAATGGGGACATTACCTCCTCTCACAGTATGTAGGGGTTTTGTTTGGGCATGACCAAGGTGGTTGGCAGATCCCCTAGTGTTGACCAGCCAAGTGACTTCAACTAAATTTGCCTCCCAGTGTTTCCATTTCCCATTACCCAATGCTCTTAATGTAGACTTCAGCAGTCCATTACATCTCTTGATCTTTCCAGAGACTTGTGGCTGATAAGGGATGTGATATATCCACTCAATGCCATGTTTCTTTGTCCAAGAGTTTATAAGGTTATTTAAAAAAGGAGTCCTATTTTCTGATTCAATTCTCTACATGGTACCATATCACCACAAAATGTGCATCTCAAGGCCTAAGATGATGTTTTGAGCAGTGGCCTGGTCTACAGGATATGTTTCCAGCCAACCAATCATTGCCTCCACCATGGTGAGTATGTAGCTTTTGCTTTGGCATGTTCATGGCCCCCTGCTAACAAAACCTGGACACAGAAAACTCAATACATATGTCCAGCTTTTCTCAAAGAGGTGTGAACTAGACCAAGCACAAGAATGAGAAGAGAAATGTTTAGCTCCAGTAGATCCTCTTTGGGATACAACAAGAACATCAGTATTTCAGAAGACCCCAGAATCTGAGGACTGGGTCATTATTGCCATTTTCCCTTTGTCTTCACCCATGGGTTATGCTGATTTAATTTTAGCTTGTATTTGTCTTTTTATCAGAGAAAAAAAAAAGTTATTTAATTAAAACCATTCCATATGTTTTAAATCTGGATATTTAATTTCAGAATTTTCATTCTCAATTTCATTTCATTTACATTTCTATTTCCCCCCTTACCTTAATCTTGATCAGGACTGTTTTCAGCTTTGAAGTGATGACTGCTTCAAAGAACAGGTAATATCTTAATTACCTCTGGGCCACTGATCAGGGGTCCCAGTTCAGGTAAGGGAAATGGCTGACAATGAATCAGGTATTTTTCCACCAGGTCCTTTTGAGGCCCTTCCCTACCCTCCTCTCCCCTTTCCGCTCCCCTCTCTTTCCCTCCCCTCCCCTCTTGCTAAAGCACAGAGTCACACTCAGTGGCACACAGTTAGCATCAGTGGTGTAGGTAACATCTTTAATTTTTTCTGTAGAATCAGAGACACAAAACTTGAGTATCACTCCACTTGGCCATGATTGCAAGTCAGTAGAGGGCAGCAGGACATGTGCCCACTAAGCAGTTGTTACACTATAATGTATATTTTATTGATGTCTTAAAATGGACGGCTTGCTATATTTATGATAACATTTATTACAGGACATAGAGTTCATCTCGCTGGAACAAACCATTTAGTTCATCTTATCCAGTAAGCGGCTGACAGTGGCAGTGAATAACTGATGTCTCAGAGCAAGCATAAAAATAAACAAGATGCACTCAGCCAATTGTGCCAAACCTCTGCAGGCGATTAGCTAACACCCTCAAGCATGAAATCTGATTACCTTATTATCATCTTAGCTTGCATAGGCATGGATTCTTAGCAATGCTATTAGTTATCTGCTCCTCTTTAGAATGTAGGCATAGTGGTTTGCCTCGATGAGTTCCTGTGGCAACGATTTTCACAAACATATTGTGCAAACTTTTTTCCTTTTGATCAGTCTTGTTAACTGAATTTCAACAGCAGAAACACATGTTCATTACCTAAAATATAATAGCTGGTACTTGAATAGACACTTATTTTAAATGAATTTTTAGACTGAAAATTTAGTCAAGCCTTAATTAAAAGTCATAAAATGATGAGTTTTCCTTATTATTCGTGATCTTAAACATAACAGAATGTGGGGGTTCTTTTATAAAAGAGAAAAAGCTTTACTCCAACCCTAAAAGGATCAAAACTCATGCTACTTTTAAAATTAATCCTGCGTTTCTCATATAGTCACATGGAACTGAGAGATGAGACTTGCAAAATTCTGCAAGTTCATAACAGTGGATTTATAATAGCTGCATAAAAGGGAGCCCATCCTCAGCTATAATGCCCTTGACAAATCTAAATACAATTAGTAGTCCTAAGGATGTTTGATTGATTTACTGCTGACACACCTACCAAAGCAAATATGACAAAAATCTAACAAAATTCACAATCTGAACAACTATAGTCTCTTGACTTCAATTTCCTCCTTCCTTCCCTTTGCAAGCAAGCTGAAAGAAAAGATAGGCCTTGAAGAAGAGCTCATAAGAAATTGAGACTTCTGCGTAGTCAAACTTCTTGCATTACTTCTGATGAAATTTGCATATCAGGACTTAAAAGAATAGAACTGATTGCCTGTTCTTTAGCCCCTTTGTTGGAGTTATGACCATGACTCACCAATCCCCCCTCCAAGTCACTCACCCGTGGTCTGCTAGGAGTTTGGAATCACTCATGGTCCTTAATATAGTGGGCAGACCCTGGCTAGACACCAGGTGCCCACCAAAGCATCTTTAACCCTCCTCTCCTCATCAAGACAGGGGAAAATGAATATAACTAAAGGATCATGGGTTTAAAGGCCAGGAGAGATTCAGTCTCTTATTTTTATTTTTTCATGTGACAATTCATGTAATTCACATAACAGTGAATTGCTGTCACAAGCAAAACACACTTGACTTGGGGAAGCTTATTGAATTTATGACCGATCAAATAAGCTTAGAGTAATAGGAAGAAAAACAAAATCTTAAAACACCTTCCTCCCACATCTCCCTTCTTCCTGGGCTCATCTTTACTTGCAGTTTTTTCTACCTCCTTCCGCTGCAGCAGTGCAGCGGGACAGGGAATGGGAGTTGCAATCAGTTCATCACATTGTCTCTCTACTCCTTCCTCTTCATGGAGAGGACTCCTCACATTCTTCCCTTGCTCCAGATTGATGTCACTCCCATGAGAGACAGTCCTCACAAACTTCTTCAACATGAGTCCTTCCAGTGGGCTGCAGTTCTTCAGGAACTGCTCCAGTGTGGGTCCCTTCCATGGGGTGGAGTCCCTCAGGAACAGGGTGCTCCAGTGTGGATATCCTGCAGGGTCACAAGTCCTGCCTGCAAACCTGCTTCAGCATGGGGTCCTCTCCCACAGGGCCATAGGTCCTGCCAGGAGGCTTCCCACAGAGTCACAAACTCATTCAGGTTATGAATGTGGATGGATCTGCTCCAGGATCTGCTTCAGCATGGCATCCTCCATGGGCTGCTGGAAGAGAGCCTGTTTCACCATGGTCTTCACCACAGGCTGCAGCAGAATCTTTGTGGCTCCCTCTCCTTCTTCACTGACCTTGGTATCTGCAGAGTTGTTTTCCTCACAGATTGTCACTCCTCTCTCTGGTTTCAATTCTGAACATTTTTTTTATTTCCCTTCTTACATATATCATTCCAGAGCTGCTAGCATGGTTGCTGATGGGCACAGGCCTGGCCAGCAGTGAGTCCATCTTGGAGTTTTCTGCCATTGACTCAGTTGGACATACGGAAATTTTCTACTAGCTTCTCACAGAAACTAGTGATATGTAAATCTTGACCTGCAAACCCAATCCAGTTAATTACTGTTTTCACAGTTCCCATACACTATATTCTCTCCTTTAAATGCCAGAGAAATAGGACTTTACCGTAGACTTTACTGTACTGCATAAATCTGGCATCATTTTCTGCTGTAAAGAATCAAGGAATTGTCAGATGTCAGATTGCATTTAATGTCATAAAAGGTCCATGCAGAAAAGACAACAGTGAGCTAAGCATCTGGTTATAAAAACCTGGCATTTTAGTTTTTATTTTCTTTTCTTTTTTTTCCACTTCTTGTTTCCCATGGATGTGCTACTTAGGTAGTTTAGAAAATAGGTATGAGAATGAAATAAGAAGGTGTATTCAAATTGCACAGGGAGAGAAGGCATCAGCATGTTGAAATGAAATCTTCCCCTCATTGTACATTACTTCACAGCAAAACAAGCTGACAAGAACAGTTTGCAGTATTTCAGAAGTAATGGAGATATTCCCAGATGAGAAGCTGAGGCACATTAAAGAAAAGGAGAAAATGAACAGTATACATCCCTGTTTTACATTCTATACATCACTGCTTTCAGCAGCACAAATAGAATAAAGAGAGACACAGTCTTTTTCCTTATTTTTCTTGATACTGCTCCCAGGCTTCTATGTATTTCTTATTAAACAGTTGTGGACTAAACACAAAAGCAGTCTTGGATGCTGGAGACTTCTACACTTTCACCTCTGTATTCTTGGTTCTGGTGTATGGAGTCATATGATCTTTTTCTCAGCTTCTGCATATCCAGCTATTTGTACCAGAGTATAATTTTTGTTGTTTGTTTTTTGTGTGTGTTTGGGGTTTTTTTGTTTGATTGGGGTTTTTTGGGGTTTTTTGGAGTTTTTTTGTGGGTTTTCTTTAGGGGGGTTAGTGTGTTTGGGGTTTGTTTGTTTGTTTGTTTGGGGTTTTTTTTGTAGTTCTGAGAGCATAGATTACTGGGAAAACATAGCTTTCTAACATCCATAGGGTGAGTCCACTCTGTTCTCTTTCATTATTTGCTATATGCATATTGTCTGATTTGGTCCTTTTACAGCCTGACAAGGTAGTATTACAACTGTTGCCACAGTAAAATTCCACACCAGCCTGAGCTCTTGTCTTCTACAGGGTTTTGTCAGCTATATATATAAAACTTTATCCTTCGTTTTTTGTCACTGTGCCTCGTATTGTAAGTTAATTTTAAGTCTTTCCCAGAATGGGTTTGATTCTTTGGGGATGATGAGAAAGGGTATTGTTAAGATTGTGGTTTTGAGGGGTAGCCTTTTCAGTGACATAGAAACTGGGGCTCCAGGTACCATTAGCATCTTTGCTATTAATGTCAGACTGGTTGCTATGGAGTCACTTGCTGCCTTTCAGTCTGAGGCTGTCTGACTTCTCGGCCACTTCCACCTGTGACATTTGATTCTCATGCTGATGCCTTTGTTGTCAGCACTATGATCCGGAGCCCTGTGTCCCAGCTCCTTGGTACTGCTCCTTTCCAGCTTACAGATCCATTCCATCTCACTTGCTTGTGTAGTGGCTTTATTAAGCATCACTCAGCTGCTTTAGGCTGCAGAACAGCTGTTACAACGGGACGCTGTTTGAAAGAGATGTGCATTCCTCAGGAGATGAGACCATGTATTTGTAAACAAGGGAGGACTTATATAGAAACAGAAGTCCATTTAAAAAATACTGGGTTTTTTTTTTCTTTTTTTCATGATTTGAGTTCAGATGGAACAAACAGAAAGATAGGAAGAGTATAGCACAAAAAAAAAAAAAACAAAAAAAACCCCACACACACCAGAAAAACAAGTGAGAACAAAGAGAGAGATTTGAGAAGAAAATTGAAAGCTTAGTTTTTCAGTTCTGTGTCTTTGGTAATTGCCTTAAAGAATGTAAATGCATTTGATTTTTTCTGATGAGAGATTTCTTTTTAATAAAATTTACACTATGAAAAAGAATTATTTTTTTTGTAAATAATGACTCTTCAATGTTTCAATTTATGTCTTACATACAGGATAGTCTCATTTTTCCATTATATTTCATACTTATGCTGAATGGTTTTCATTTGTTAGCTTGTTACAGTAAATGGAATTCATTAATCTGAGACAAAAGTAATTATAACAAAGAACATAAAATATCAGATTATTAGGATGATATCTTTCTCTGTCAAGATGGGTTACTTCAATCCATTCATCATCTGATAGAAATAGTAAGTTACTTTAGAAGGAATATGGCCTGAATTTAAATCTGAGGACATATATAAGAGTATGTCTTGTACTTAAAAAAAAGAAGCACTCAAGAATGATATCCACAGTATGTTTGTTATATTAAAGGCTAGTTGTTAAATGTCCAGTTATTTCACTTCTATTTTTAAAGTGTGACTCACATCGAATCAAACTTCACAAAAGTGAATTTCACACCTTTCCAGAGCACCAAAATGATATTCAAGAGATTGTGGTAGCAACTGTTTTCAGTGTGGGATGATTCAGTACTTCAACCTCTACCTTGCAGTGAATGGGAGAGGCCCTCCTCTGTAGTCCAGGAGTGCCCACAGACCCCCTGATTTCTTTGAATTGTCTCAAAACTGGGCAGTGGAGCCCGCTTCACTTTTCTTTCCTTTTCTGAGTGTTACAGATGCAAAGTTTTCAACCTCCTTGCTTTTGTCACAGCTAGGACAAAGAGACAGAGTTCAGCAATACAGAGAGCCAGATTTGTTTTCCCAGGACCTTTAGACTTGCTGTGCCCAGAGGAAGTAGAGGGCTTTGCTGGGGCAAAGTACGTGTGGATATTGCCACTACTACCAGAACAAAAAGCATTTACTGTAGATGTCTTTTACTGTGTTAGAGACAAGCATGGACACATGCTGTACACCATCCTGCAAGACAGCAATTGTTTTCTTTGTTACAAATTCTTTTCATCACTGGAGCCTCTCTTCACGGTAAACACCTCAGCTGAAAAAAAAACCACAAACATTCCAAATAAGTTTCTGTAACATTCTTTTTCCTCTGTTTTAATTTGGATCCTAAATAAATTGCATATATGAGCAGGGTACAAGACTCATTCTTGTACTGGACAGGATGCCAGTAATGGCATGGACTGTAGTGGCAAACTACAATTTTATTTCAAATATCCCATAAAATCTGATTTAAAAACACCAATAACCCCCCCAAAAGTATTTTTTAATTGTAGTTTTCAGTAAACCATAAAAGCTGTTTATCTTCTGTGAGTTTCAAACGTAAAAAAATAAAAGTCTCACAAATATGCTGCTTGTGAGAGGTCAATTTACTATATTTCTGTGAATGGACAGTTATGTATTTTTACGTACCTGAACATATTCAAGCCTATTTTAAAATTCAGATAGATGCCCTTGGAATGTGCATGCTTGAAATTGTTGCTAAATGTGACAATGCCAAGTGAATGTCTTCAGGAACAACTGTTCTCATAATATTTTACTGAAAAATCTTGCTCCTTTTTTCTAGAAATGAGGCCTGGTTTTTACAACTGAAGCGACTGCAGAAAAAAGAGTGTTCTGCCCAGCACTTGGCTGGGGCTAATCTAACTTTATAATCCACTTAGAATTAAATCCTTTGGTAGAACGGTGTGTATGAAGCAGACTGATAAAGTCATGGTGTGAGAATAAAAGTACCCCACTTATAAGAAGATCCTCAAAAGAATATGCAGTGCAATGCTAGCAGAGAATCTCTTGTTTGTCATAGAATTTTCTTGTTCAGAAATGTAATGCTATAGGAAACAATGTTACCATTCCAGCTATCAGGAATCTTGACTGTCCAAAGAAATAATTATCATATTGGGAAAAAAAAAGTATTTGATTTTGTAACTGAAATTCTAAATTTTCATGACATATCAAAGAGAACAGCAAGTATTGTTACTCTATCGTTAAAACAGCAAAACCAGACTCTATGGAATAGATTGAAACATCCAAAAACAAGGTGTTAGGTTGTTTGGTTTTTTTTTTAGTTACAGTTTACATGCTATTATAAATTCTCAGAAATACACTATGGATTTTTGTTTCACTACAATTAAAAAAAAAAAACAACCAAAAGCCAAAGTAGTTATATTTGCATTTTTTAAAGGGATTCAGTTTATGGATTCTTAATTTTAATTGTCTCTGTATTGAAAGTAGAACCAGAATGCAGTTAGTGTGAACTCTTTTTATCTGTAGGCAATGGTCCATAATCTTCTATTTTCTGTCCCCAGTTGTCAAGAATAGATAGAAAAATATCAACAGCTTCCAGTGATAGTTCAGCCAGGTGAAAAACGGAGCATAGTCCCTTAGGAAGTCATGAGATTGTGACATTTGTGTCAGTTACTCAAACTTTTTTATAGGACAAAGTATTCTGAGAGTCCAAAAAGTTTATGACTGAAAAATTACAGACTTCATTGTTTTAGTTGGTTTTGCTGTTCGGCTGAATATCCCTGTATTGCCACATCACTACATAAGGGCATACTTCATACTCTCCATTCCTTTTCTTGTTCTATATGCCTTAACTTCATCAGACAAGACATTTATTAATGTCTTAACCTGTCCAGAAAAGTCTGGAACCATAGGAAATCCAATCAGCAACGTATGTATAGCACCATGACATCACTACATCACTACCACATACACTTACACATCAAACAACTAATGAGAAAACTATACTTGAATTGGACTACTAAAAATATTTTGGTTAGATTCATATTTTTTAATCTAAAGCAAATTAATCGGTAAGTTTCAATGAGAAAAAAAATAAAACTCCATAGCATTTCCATAAAGAAATTTCATTTAGAGCAGTCTTTATTTACTATTCCTATTAAGTACAATATATTTGTCCACCCTGTAGGTATTATAGTACCTAGCTGTAAAATGAAAAATAATAAATTGAAAACTGAGATTTTTATGCAACCTACTGAAGAGAGGAGGGAAACTGTCCATCTCTACCATCAGATTCTGCTCTATGCTGGATGTCAGGAGAATTATACTGGTACTCATGATTAAAAGGGAGACAACTGTCAAGCTGAAGGGACTTTAGGGACAGTCAAGCACAGTGCATCAGAAAATGTGGTCTGTAAACATTCCGTGTGCCAGCCAAATCCTTTCCAAAGCAAAGGTTGAGATTCTCATTCTGTGTAAAAACACTAGCTGTAATAAGTCTCTATAGGATTTTCTGAGGACAATGTCTCTCCCAAGTTACTTATAGCAAAAATATGGTTGTTAATTTTGCTGAAAAATACTTTTAACTTCAGTCCACCAATTAGAACAAAGAAAAAAATCAAAGTTGAATGCCAAAACTTGGCTCACTGCTACATGTATTACAAACTTATGTTATGCTACTGAAATACATCTTCAAAATTAACAATACAATATATTTTCTTTTAGTCTTTCTGTCGCATATATAATTTAAGGAAAAAAAAAACAGAAGAAAGCAGAGATATTGGCTGAGGAAACTTCATTTGTTACTGTGATTACTTAGACAAGAAGAGAGGCTTTTTTAATTTATTTTTTGCTGAACACTCTAAAAACCTTAAATTTTCCTTTTAATCTTTTTCTTCTTTATCATTTTTGTGTGATAAATTACGATGTGACTCATCTGTAAGTTGGGCACAAGGAGTCACATAAGACTGTGACTCGCTGACTTAAATAATAAACAACTGCTTCCACTTCCACAAACCAGAGAGGAAGAATGCCCTTTGAGTGCTTTACATAATAAATGACACTTATTTTTGTTCAGGAAAATTCTTTCTGAAACTGAAAAATTATGAAATTACCACCTTATTTCACTTTCCCATCCAAATCCCCAGCAAAGGCATTGAAAACTGGAAACATAGATGCCTATACTTAAATAGACTTGCCGCAACTTAGGTGGCCATCTCTGTATGTAATAATTTTTAAAGAAGTTTTTTGTTTGTTGTGACCAGTGGGAAGATACCCATGACGTATTGGGTGCAGATAACCCCAGTCTGTCCAACACAGTTCGAACCAGCGGCCCCAGCGCAGGGCACGGCTGAGCCCCTCAGCCACGGGCGGGCGGGCAGAGCCCCGGGGAAAGCCTGGGCAAGGGAGGGCAAAACGCTGCCCGGCAACCAGGGCTGAGGGAGGGGAACCGGGTGAGAAACAGCCCTGCGAGCCCCGAGGGCAGAGAGGGAGGAGGGAGGGAGGGGAGGAGAGACCTCCATGGAAGAGATGGACGTGTCCTGAGGGAAGCTGCAGCCCATGGAGAGCCATGGAGAGCCCATATCCTAAAGGACTATGGTACACGGGAAGGCTCCAGAGGAGCAAGGGGAAGAGAGTGACATGCAAGGAGAAGCACAGAGGAGCTCTTATGGACTGACTTCAGCCTCCCATTCTCCATCCACCTGTGCCACCCTCACGTGTGGGTGTTGGGCAGCCAAGGTTAACCCACCACACCGTGGAATGAGGGGGTTTTAAAAGTGCTCAAAGGTGTTTCCTACTCTTAGGTTTCAAGGAATTGTTGTGTCTTGTCCACATCCTATACTAACTCCCACAAGTAGATTTCCACTCAAAAGAGGAACTGTAATGCAGTTTGAAAGGATGCTGCTCTGAATGACTAGATTACATCTTGACCATTGAGGCAAATATTCATTGAAAGTAAGTCCAAGTACAACCTCTAATTGCAAAACACTCTTATATCCAGCAAAGCATCTTAACACGCTCTCCATCCTAGACTGGTTCTAGAGTAGTTGACTTCAAGTCCAAATTTTGATGTTTTTACGGAACATTGTAACATGGAGTTTAATATTGGTGGAAAAATATTAACAAATATATTAAAAAAATTCTTCCAATTAGATAAAACTACCACATATGTAATAAAACCAAGTGCATAATAAGATAAAAAATTGCAATTAACTCCATTCTTCTGTAAATATTCAAGAAGGTCATTATTTTTAAGCATCATTTATTATTATCTCAAAACCATTACTGTGCTCAAAGCAACAAAGAGCATTTGCAACGAAATGCCAACAAACATCTTAATTTTAAGTCTCTGAAGATCTGATTCGTATTAATATGGAAATTCAATATTAAAGGGCTAATGCTGGAGTTTGCAGTCTGTTGTCTTGCATTCTAAACACTTCCAGTTTGACACAGATCAAACGCTGCATCAATATTTCAGAGGAGATTGCCTTTATTTTAGTTCAGAAAGTAATGACCTGTTTGCTTATATATGTATATTAGAGGTATTAATGCTTTAGTAAAGCACTGGAAATTGTATCTCTGTTTGAGCAACCCTGAAAACACTCACTCACACCTGGAATATTACTCAGTGTGGATGGGTCATACGGGTCACACTGGGATTCCAGTAAAGAGATTACAAGTTGCCTATGGTTAGCTGTGTGCCACTGGGCTTTCTTGCTCTAATTCATATTGGATGTGGCTACTCTGAAGGTAGGGATTGCTCTGCAGTATGCTTCAGATCCTCCTGGTCCCTTCCTTAGCCAGGTCAGATACTTGTCCTGACAAATGCTATTACCTGACAATAATAGGGTGGAAAGTTCCTCCCATCCTAAATCTGGGATGCACCCAGCAACTAGTATGCACTCCCAGTTCCCCCATTAACAGTTATAATTAATCATAATTTGGAATACTGATGGTAACAGACTTCAAAAATAAGAATATTTTTATACAAATCCGTTAAGCTTTCACCAAACTAGTCAGTTACCTGCATATTCCTAGGAAATCTTCTTATGAAACCTTCCTGTACTCAATTCTTTACTAAAAATATTGTGATACCTTGCTAACCGGAAGGTTCTGGTATATACATGGGGCTTGTGTCATATTCAGACCATTACCCTCAATGTGCATATTGTGCCATGTATGATCAGAGGTACAAATCAGTCATGCAGGCTTAGCAGTGGAAATGGCCTGCATGACTATAGCTGGACATTGAAAAGGAAGTTTGCTAGAGGCTAAGATGTCTTCATTTGGAAACACTACATCTTTGTTGGGAGCTCAGATCATCTTTTAAAGAAATGGTGCTAGGTGAAAACACACGCATGTCACACATGAGTGCCAAGTATTTCATGCACCACTGTTATGTGCATGTTCTGGATGTACAGTGAATCATGTTCTGCAGCTCTTTCTATGTGTAAAGGGGAAGACAATATTGTTTTCCTCCTAAAAATACTGAAACTTTCTAAAGCCATATCTTCTAGAAAGGACTAGATATTACTTGGAAATTAAAACTCTGAAGACAGTTTAAAAAAAAAAGAAAAAAAAAAGAAGCAATGTCATTTGCATTCACAACTTCATGAGGAGATGCATATTTCACAAGGAGATGCTTTTAAATGTTCCTTTTCGACTGAAACTTTGAGTACCCTGTAGATTCTAAAAAAGTATCCTTAAAGAAATATCAAGCATAGTCATTCAAGCAGGTAGGTAATATACACATCTTCATGGCATATGCCACTTTCTGCCTCAAGACAATCATTCATTCAAGATAGAGAGTATATTATAATTCAGGAAATCCTAGTGGAGGAGTCGTTATAATTAGCAATCCCGAGCTACAGACTTGTCAAAAGAATAGTTTCGTGTTCACATAAGTCATGACAAGTTTTTTTTTCTTTGTGAGTCATTCTTTTCTCTTCATTCTTTTCCTCATCTGAAGTCAAAAATTTCCAAGCAGCTTGTCATCCCTAATGAATGGCATCTGACAAATTCCTTTCAAATACCTCACGTAAAGGGCAGCTACCACAAGGAGTTGCAGTTTGTTTGATGTTGTTCAAGTTTCACTGACAATAAATGGCATATACCCAGGACGAGTGCATATTACCTATCTTTAAGAGTTATTGATAATAAAACTGAAAAATACTTATACTGTTGTATGAGATTACACATAAAGGAAAATTGTTTGACTGAGTAATATAATTTGTGCAAAAATATGCTATACTACCTCTTCAACTTAAGATTGGTCTACAGAAGTTTCTTTCAATTTTTTGAGTTTATGTATTGTCAAATGAGGCAAAATTTTCTACAGAAACACTTAAATAAGCAATCAGGTCTTAGAGGAAAGAACTTATCTTCCTAATGCGAAGCCTAATAAGAACTGGAGTTATCTTAATGTCTTAAAAGCTATTAATGATTGCCATTAATTAGATTTTCCTGTCTATTTGCCTGTAGGTGAAGTGACCAGGGAAGGTGTATGACAATAAACACCTAGAATACATAGCGGTAGCATTCTGTAGTGCTTTTTAAAGCTAAATCAATAACTTGAGAACAGAAATTTTACTACCTGAGATAATAAATTGATGAAGATCTACTAAGACAGTTGCCAACAAACTATTTAAAATAGATTCTTTGATCTGAATCATTGATTAGCAGAAGATATTATTTTCTCAGCATCCTCTTTGATGTTTTTTATAAAATGACAAGTTTAACATATTTAAAACTCAAAAAGTAGTATTTAAAATTAAAATCTTATATTATTGTCTTAAATGTACCATTAATAAGGGAAGCAAGCATTCTTGTTCTTTTTAAAAGCATGTTCTAAGGACTAGATACTTCAGAAACAGTTACTCTTTTCCTCTTCCTCTCTTTGTTCTCCTAATCTTTACTTAGTCAGTCTCTTCTCTTCATTATTTCTGTTTTGGCTGGCACACACTTCCAATTTGATATTCCCATAACTTAATTACATCACTAATAAATAATGATTCATTAGTAATGGACACAGATTTGATTTAAATTCCAGAATAACACTAGATGTGGATGATGCAGTTGTACATTGTACATTGGCATTTATTCTGGCTTCAGCCATGACCTCTTGTTTTAGTTAGAATGATGAACTCACATGGTATTCATCTCCAAGATTCCTCTTGATGATCCATATGTGGCAATGAAATCTTAATGGCAGAGATTGTCTACAGTCGGTTGTGTCAGTTTTGCCACAGAAAATCTAGAATTTATGGTTTTATCCATTGATACAGTTCTAGGAATAAAAAGATGAGTAATGGTTTCCTAATTCTTTCGCAAAAATTTGTCCAAGCTTGGAAATGTCTGTTTTGAACTGTATTCTCAAGTTGTTTATTTTTCTCTGCAGAAGTGCTCACAATATCTATGTGTATCACATGCAAATATGTGCTCTGCATGCATAAATCCTAGAGGAAGTTCTCTGTTTCCTTAATGTAAAAATCTTGTCAGGTTCTATGTTCCAAGATAATTATTACTCTCAAAGTTTAAAGCAGTAATTATGATTGATTTACTGTTACCCTTTTTGTCATGATATGTATGCAAAATAACTGAGTTCTCCTCTGCCTTAGAAGATTTCAGAAATTCAGTTTTCCAAGATTAGCCTTTGGTTGGTCTGCAAGTCATATGTGAAAGATCTCTGACATATAATTTATCTGTGTAACTTATTATTTTTTAATCAATCAATAAATGATTTGATGAAGCCTGCTTTGTTCATGAAGATGCACAAATTATTTCACTATTTCTGAATCTTTTTACTCATATCTTTTTTTCTTGAACATCAATGCTTGTGTTTGTTCTTTGTTGCATATCTCAGCATCTTCTATTAATATCTTCCCGTGCATGCTGAGGTCTATATTCATGATTTGACCTACAGCACATTCTTGCCCTGCTAGTCACCAGGCATGTTTCAAAAACTGTGCAGATGTTTTGCCAGCATTCTGACAGCTGGTATAATAAAGAGCCTGGGAGTGATTTCTATAGGGTTCAAAATCCATACTATCTCTTTACCCAGAAATGTTCTGTTTGTTTTTCAGTGTCTCACCTAATACTGCTGATGCCTAGAGAAAAAGATAATGCAGTTTTTCTCAAATGTTTCACCATCTGCTTTGAGCACCAACAAATGTGTTTCTAAACAGATTCCTGTCTGCTTTAAATGTAACTTTGTTTCCTAAGATATTTAGAACCCTTTTTTGAGTTGACGTCTGAAAACATTTTAAGGACATCCAATCATATAGTTTCTGCAAAGAGGATGAGAATCATTTTACACTTGAGATGACTCTTTTTAAAATCATGATATATTTATATCTTCAGTGACTTCATTAAGTCATCGACAACATCTGCTGCAAGTAGTTGACTAGTTAACAGAGTGGCAAGGTCTTTCTGGTAATACCATATTATTCAGTTTTCTCAGACATTTCATGCAAGGTTTGAAAGTGTCCTTGATCTTTTCATATTATAATTATTGCAGAAATTATTAAGGTGTTGTTCAATTATGTTAGATTTCTCAACAGTCTTGTAAAAGTGCTTCATTCTTTAGGAATTGAGGTGCACATATTAAAAAAATTCATTTAAGACCTGTAGTCTAGGTAGTTTTTGGTTTTGGTCTCTTCTGTTGCCAGCTTTATTTTGATTCTCTAGTCTGAGACAGTAAACTTCCAAACTTGAGCTAACAAATACATCCGTCATCTCTGCATAATCACATAGTACATAGGAGACGCAGTTTGGATTATATATAAAAATTCAAGCAATCTTGGCATGGGTGGGATTTACACAGAGCACCCACAGCCTTCTCTAACTTCTCATAAACCTAAACATAATGTCAAATCAGTGTAAGAAATCCAAAATAGTGAAAGGTTCCATTAGCATACTCTCTTTGATAACTGAGGTGCCCTTCAAATAGACACATGCTTTGTGAAATGAGTAATTAAAAAAGACTTAATCAAAAAGCACTTAGCAGATGTTATCTCAAGCACTGCTGATACTTTTAAGTGCGTGTTCCAAGTAGGCAACATCAGAAATGTAATTATCTAGTAGGCAAGGAGAAAATTCACTCAATGTTAATCTAAGAAGTGTTTTTTATACAACTTCAGCACTTATGTGTTCTCCAGTGACTGGTTCATAACAGCTGAAGAAGGGCAGGCTTATTTTAGGGGAATGATAGTGGAATAAATAGAATATCTTATCAAAGCTCACTAAAACAGCACCATAAACTAGCATTGGGATTATTTCATAAACCAAATCTGGGATTATTTTAATTTGGAAGCAGGCAAACAGACATAGGGAATAATTTGTCAATCTTCTTCTTTCTTTCTTTCCCTTTTTTTTTTTCTTTTTTTTTAATCCCTTTATTCCAGGCATTATGCTTACAGTGTTCTTTTCCCATACTGGAAATGGAGAAGGTTCAATCCTTTCTGAGGATTTTAATAGGACAGAAACAATATAGTTGTATTGATTATTCTGTACTTATTTTTTGCCCTATTAGCTAATGTATTTGTGGATGCTGATTTAGTAAAAGGAGACAGAAAAAAAACTTCCTCTACATGAGACAATATTCTTTCCTCAGATCTGTCAATTTTATTCCAAACTGGAGTTGTTTCTGTATAGCAATGTTTGAATATTTCTTATGGAATGAAAGGTTTGTATCTGTCCCTGTGATAATTCAATGACACTAACAATGCTCCAGATGTTTGAATCTTCAGAATGTTCTTGAGTGTTCACATTTTACATGTTCAAAACAAAATATTTTTCATTCTATGATGTTTTTATTCATGTTTACAGAATCCTGGGTGAGGAATATTAATATTTATTTTACCTAGGTTGATAAATTGGGCACTTCCTCTGTCCTGATGAGAGTGTTTAAAAAAAACAAACATCTAGCTGGAGCACTTATATTTATTGGATTTTTTTTCAGTTTTTAGAGGGAAGGAGGCCATGATTCCTTTACTCTTCGTACTTAAATGTCATCTTTCAACTATAAACCTACTTTACCTAAAATTCTTTGCATGTCTGCTATTTTTGATTTTGATAATCTCAACTCCATATTTAGTGCTTCAAGAAAGCTTTCTTGGATATGCAATAAAATCCCTTCTTTTCAACGAGAGAATGCGAATTTGAGGCATGCCTGTAACCTTCCTTCTAGATTGTGGTGTATATTCTTGGGTTTCTTTTTTAATTCACTGACTTTCATATGTCTTCTAACCCACACTAATCCTTCTGTAAGGATTCTTAATATTTTCAAATAGCAAAGAGATTATTTCTGATGAAGAGAACCATTTCTTTACAGATAATGTTTTTTCATTATATAGATTTGCATGTCTTCACCTGCACATAAAGTATTTCTTTAAATGGGTTCTTGTTCCTTTCCCTTTTATTTAGGTTCTTGCTTTTCTTAGCCAAAACATCTATCTCTTGTTTTAAATCACTTGGAGCCTCACTTACTTTCTATAGCTAGCATAATTTTATATTTGCACTTTTGACAGAAGAGTATTCAAAAATTATTTATTGTGAATATGCTTTTTGTTTCTGCTGATACTGTATCTGCATTATTTCTCCCTTGCTGAAGTTTTCAGTAATGCCAAAACTGGAATATGACTGCGAATCTCAGAAGAGGATGCTGTGCATATATGTCCCTAAGTGATATTCACTTGACATATTAATCTTCTGAATTTCTGTCAATATTCATGTCTTTCATGCACTTTTGAAAGATATATATATAGGATTTATCTTCGCTGTCTAATTTCATAAATGAGACACACGCTTCAAATTACAATAAAATATTGCATTGATTATAACTTACATTATGCAAACGAAAGAGATAGCAATATATAAAAATCCCACTCTTGTGTCGTGACATCAAACTTTAGTTCACATAAAACAGAAACTGTGTTCATACATAGAAATAATCCTGCCTGACTCAGAGTTTGCCACCTCAAGTGATGGTTGTTATGATCGCTTCATTGCCTATAGCTCTGAGTGAGTTAGAGAGCTAGAAATTGTATAACCATAATGAAGGTATATTAACATATCCAATCCAAAAACATGTTAACAGAAGCAATAATCCTCCTCCTGTACAATTCCTGGGATGAGATTCTCAAATTCAATTTATTTCTCATGGTCTAAGGAAATACAAAAAAGCTGGAAAATCTGCTTATCTGAATCTAAGCAAGTATGTTCTCATTATGTACCAGAAAGCATACAAGCTCAAGTAAGGTATCTTTCCCTTTTGCTAGTAACCTGTACAGTGAAGAGGTAGGTTTCGAGAACTGAAGTAACAGGCTTTTTAATGTTTGATCCAATTACAATTTTTCCTGGAAGAAAACATATATTTGACGATAAATAGATGTTTTCATGTTCTAAATGACTGGTTTCCACCTTCCAAACATATTAAGTTAAAAAGACATAGTTTTTCTTTGAAGTAAAAATTATAGGAGATAGAAATGTTTATATGGTAATATGGTACAAAGGAAAATAGTAAAAGGGGTGTTACTGGCTACCAAGCTGAAGAATACGATTGCCTGAACAAAAAACTTAGGCCTATTACAGCTAACTGCTAACCCATTCTGAAGCAAGACTTTTCCTAAAGTCTCCAGAAACCTCTTTTAGTTGTAACGTCTGTTTTCTTAGGGACAAAAAAAAAAAAAAAAAAGGTTAAAAATATTTTT
>VZRE01005759.1:0-204001 GCA_013396775.1 Cephalopterus ornatus | reverse complement strand
TTCAGAATATGTTTGTCATACTGTCTGTTACTTCGAACTTCTTAACTCTGAAAGCCACATAGTGGATGTCAGTGACAGCCCTGCCAATGCTTTAGGCTTTTGCTAGTGTAGGTGAGAAAAGCAAGCCCACAGTGAGAGCTACCAAGGGCATCAGGCCTCCCTCCCTGTGGACACCAGCTGACACACACAGCAGCTCCCTCAGGAACAAGAGACACCTCAGTGGCTTCTTTTCTCTCAGGGCTCTGACATTAATATTTTTGCAACTCCTGTTTTGCAGTGTCTGTCCGCCAGCTTTGGCCTGATCAATTACTTCTTATTTTGCCTGTGCGTAAAGCTAATACTGAAGTGGATCTGCACATTTCTGTCAGTATAATAGCAAGACAGGTCTAGTTGGTTAAGGTCTAGTCAGGCACAAGCCACAGAAAATTGGGACCTTGACTGTGTAAAGTAAATGCATATGCAGAGTGATGAACTTATTCATCTAAACCACAGAGATAGCTTTTACTTGGCAGCCTTCTCATGGCTGAGCTTCCAAATTAAAAGAGGTCATGGGCAGCTGCTGGGGCTAATGAGATCAGCCATGAACTAAAGTGGGGTTTTTGCTTGTCTCAGGATGTGACAGCAAAGAGCAATCTGTAGGTCAGTTATGCGGCACAGTATAAGCCCACTCTAAAAGAACAGGGGAATAAATTCCACATGGAGATCTTCAGGAGGAAGGTCTGCAGTATCTCTTTTGTACTTAGATTTGACATTAACCCAAAGCTTCCACTGCAATGAATGGAATCTAAGATACCATGAATTTGGGAACAAAAAAAAATCAGTCGTATATTTTAGATAATCAATTAAAAATAATGATTACACATCCTTTTCCTTCCAGACAAAATGTGATAACATAAGGCCTGTGTGATTATTGTTTCTTAAACCACTGTTGTATTTGATCATAAATGAACCATAAAAGGAAATGATGGTTTAATACTTTGTTCCTACTTTCATGTTGTATGTGAGGTTACTATAAAAAAAAGCAGAATGACAGTGTCTGGTTACTACTTCCATGACTAAGAACAAGCTCATATGAAATTCTAAATCAAGGAAACAGACTGTATCAGCAGGTGTTTGTATGAGGTAATATACTCCAAGAACACAGAATTCTTTGATAAGGATAACTTACAAGGCAGTTAGTGTCATGTTGGTCAAGAGAAATGTAAATCTATCTAAGAAAAGGATTGAAAAAAGTTAAAAGGAATGGATCAGTCAAGAAAAATTTGCATATTATTTGGGTAAATAAAGATTTTATAAGTTAATTCAGGTGAATGTTTTTGCCTTTACATATTATTGTCTTTGACATATTATAGTCTTTAGAAAACAGGCTCAGCTCTGTGGTGGTGACTTGCGTTTGAAAACTAAACTAAACCATATGTTTAATGCAGAAGCTTCTTTTATACAAATGAGATTTTCAACTTTTCACAAGATATGTTTGAATCACTAATTGCTAATTGCAGATTCCCTCACTGTTCTTTTTAGTGACATATTTGTAACAGCCTCTGAAAGATTACATCGAGAACATCAATTGGTGCATAAATATTTATGAATACTTAAGTGGAATAATCAAGTGTAATAAACTCTCCAGAGATACTGCTGGTATCTGAAGTGAATTTTAAGAATCATATAACGTGTATATATTTGCAGTGAAAAAGCTTAACATTTGCCTTGCCAGAATCCCTCTGTTATTAGAGGAATTAATTTTCTTTTGAGAATTCTAAACAAACTTCTCACTTAAAACAGTTTTTATGACTGGAGAGAGATTGTTAGGCTAGTAAGAATAATCTAATTCTCAGTTTACTTCTTAACAGACAGCAGTGCCAACTAGCTTGTGACTTAAAATTTTATTAGCATTGCAGTTTTTTCCCATCAGAATTACAGAGTTTATTTAATTTCTTATACCTCTATTAAGCAGCAGAAGTTTATAGTCAGCCCTGTTCAGTAACACAGCAGTAGGCATCTACAGGGCACCTTGTTCCACCCAATGAAGAAAGATACTTGTTTCTCAGGTGGAGAAGCCTTAAAAATGCAGTGGAGAGAGTTGGTCCCCATTCTTACTTCCCTTTGGAAGGATAAGATATTGCTGCTGGATATCTAGAGGAATCTGTCTTTGTTGGAGCCAACTGTATGAAGTTGCCCTGTTTTATTCTTGAACTAAAAAAGAAGCATTGATTATGAGGTTTATATTGGGATGTCTCTGACAGCTCACTGGCTGCTGGGAAGCATAGTTACAGGTAATCATGCTTCATATTATATGTGAAATCAAAAATATTCTGCATCATGGTGACATTTATGGAAAGCTTTATGGAAAAATAATTTTTTTTTCCATATTTTTTGGCAGAAGCTAAGAGCTGGAATGTAGATATAGACAATCTTACACATTCCTTGTTTCTGTCAGGTTGTTTAGCCTCTGTGATTTTTTATTTTAATAATCCAGTAATTCCAAAATCTTTCTATTTACTTGTTACTTCCAGTTCTGTAAACTCAGTCTTGACAGACAAAGTCATAACATGTCTGCCTCACTGGAAAGAGAACATTATTCAGGAATCCTTGCATTGGGCTTTGTCATCACCATTCCTGGGTTATAGCTTGGCCTAAGGGTTTGGACTATAACATTTTACATTTCTTGCCTAAATAGACTGATATGTTACACTTTAAATCTAGGAGTATGATATTTAGGACTAATAAAATTCTTAATCTAAATTATACAAGTGATTCCCTCAAGTCTTTTGGTACGGAGAGTGGAATTTTGATTCCAGAAACCAATTCCCCCACCTCCCAATCCACAAAAACTTCCATGAATTAAATATAAAACTAGAAATTCATTCAAATTAATCCTATGTTTCTCTTTATGAATTCTATTTCACTGTGGTTTCAAGGCTTTGAGAATCCTGAATATTATTTTTGATGGTACACGACAAACCTGATGGCCCAAATATCCTGATTCAATTTTGGCAGTTCTACGCTATGATCTTGCAATGAACTCAATAATGACAGAGATCATTACAAAAATCGGGGATCGAGACTTGACACAAAGTAAAAGCTAAACAGATCAGGGTCAGTGGCGTATATGCACCGAAGAACTGATTCATGCGCTTATATCCTGTTAACTGTTATTTAATGCTGATGGGATTTGCTGAGTTTGACCCTGGAAGATTTGCATTTCAATCATGCAAAATGATAAGCATCATCAGACATTTCCACTGGTCTCACATGAAACTGGTGAAAATTGTCATTCCCACTGAGGCAGATCACTATATCAAATTAAACATGAAATGCTGAGGTTTTTCATGATGATAATATAATCTATTTTTCACCACATTCTCTCTCTGTATTTCATGCAAGTAGTTATTATAGGTAAGGTACTCAGAGGAAACTGTGCTATCCCTATTCACTGAGGAAGAGAATTCAGCATCCAAAGCTTGGTCTTGCATATTCCATTGCCCTTAAACACACAGAGATAAATAAAAGAGCTCTGATGTTCCATTTTGATTTTAATTTCTGAAGGCATTTCATAAAGCTTTATAATGTATGTTCACCCATTGATAACTGATTCTCTTTAAATATCTTTCAATATTAGTAGTGATATGGTGATCTTTTCTTCCTCAGTGATAAATAATTGGTCTCAATGTCAATTATTTTGACCGTTTTGTGGAGAGATGAACAACCAGGCACAGCTTAGCTGCAGAACAGGTTCATGTAAGTGTATAAATTTATTCTATTAGTATGCATACATAAATAATAAAAAAGGTATATTTGTAACTCTTTTTTTCCTAGTCTTCATATAGGAAGAACATTATTTAATGGGTTGCTTTAAAAGAAAGGAACACAGCCACTTACTAAGTAGGCTTTTAAGCCTTCATTTAATTTCCTTTTTCTCTTGGGCCATAAAATAACTCATGAAATATGAGATATTTAGTATGACTAATTAATCCCCATCTGATGTTTTTCCTAATATTATTACCATATTAATTAGCTAATTACCCTAACATTGCTAATGGTAATAAAATGAAAGCAATACTGCAACCATTCTTGTTAAGCTGTATTTTGGCAGACCTCATTGCATTTAAAGTATTTCTTCAACAACATACAGTTCTGGGAGGAAAACAAAGTAAGAGTTGCACTCTGTATCAAATCTATTTGTTTGATAACAACAGGAAGTCTAATTACAAGGCAACTTCAAGGCAAAATGCTTTTTATACTGATATGTGTGACTTGAGATATTGATATTCCCTTTCCCGGGTATGAAAATAAAATAGGTACCAAGTGAGAAATTTTACTTACAAGACAAGGAGGAAATGGTTCAAAAATTCAGTATATTGCAGTTGAATACACAGGTAGGTAGATAGATAATATTTAACTAATCAGACATTGTGATGGGATTGTTTAGAAGACTGACAAATCAGGTCAGTTTTCAAACTTTACTGAATGAATCAGTGGTACATTTTTTGCTGCGGTTGTAAAATATTACTCATGATCACCACATATGCAAAACTCTTAGTGTTTTATACCTATGTTCTGAATTATCTGTGAATATACAATAACATAGAGCTAATACTATATAGTTGGAAACAGTGGCCATGCTTCTTGGTGTTATTAGTCACTGACATCCAAGTAATCAGGTTGGAGGGTTCACTGATGAGAGGCCAAAACCAAAGTGCTTTTGTCGTCTTTCTTCTCTGATTTCCTGCACTTATGTCCGATGGTTTTATGCCATTTTCATCTCCTCAGAAGGGAAGTTTAATCTGTCCCAATCCTTTTTAACTAGTTTCCTTTTTCTTGTCAGTCATACATTTGTATTCCTTTAGATTTACCTTTTCTCTCTCTATCACTTCTTCATTAATTAGATGCCCTTCACATGTCAAAACACCCCTCTTTACTTGCCCCTTTGGTGGTCATACTGCTCATAATAGTTATTAAAATGCTTATTCATTGTGTCTGACTACACTGCGGCACAAAATATGAGCTTATTGTTGTTAAACTATTTCAGCTTGCTTATAATCATATTAAAGACAAGTTAATGTTATTTATATCTTTATCATCACACTATTAATTTGTAAGTGCTTTAGTTACAAGGGTTAGGCAGCAAAGTGCCAGCTTATGTTGATTACAACTGAAAATGATTACTTTGACATTTTTCTATGGTAGCTATGCAAAGCATGTTTGGTTAACTCATCTCAACGTATAATGAAAAATGTATTTATATGTATTCAGAGTCTGAGTTCTGAAATATAAAATTGTTTGACTTCACTACAGTATTGGCAAAATAAAGAGGACATGAATAAAGTTTAAAAATATCACTTTTCTTCCAATAATAAACCCCTCTTAAAAACTGTTATCTTCTTGGTCTAAGTCCACAGTATTTGCATTAGACTTGATTGTAGTTTTAAAGTTGTACCAACAGTAAAAAGCCTTTCTGATGAGTTCAGATTTCTGGCCTGATAATCTAAACTGAGTCCATGAAAATAGCCTGTTTGATGTAATCTCACAAAAAGGAGGTCGTGTCAGAATGAGGCTTGTCCTGGCACCAGTTAGTGGTTCCATGCAATCTTTGCTCAGTACTCTGTCCAAGTGGTTTCCTAGCTGTATTCAAACTGCTTATATAAACAAGTGCTCACCACAGTGTGAAAGGATCAAGACAGTAGAAAAACGTGCAGTGTTTACTTCCCAACTTCATAGCTTTCCTCTGGAGCAACTGGAATCTCAGCAGGACACCCTGAAGTGGGTGATACCACATTATCACCATGGAACACATGCACTTACATTAGTCATGCTACAACGACATTTAAACTGTGCTTGCTTATCGGAATAAAAAAAAAATCCTATCTTAAGCTTTCCCAGAACTTTCTGCTTCTAGCTTTTTCACGGCAAGTCCACCTTTATTATCTTTTTTCCTCAGGTGCTTCCTCCCACTGGCTGATAATCCTATGACCTGATATACTGCCTTCACGAGCACATGGCAAAATTTGCTTTAAATCAAATGTTTTGTTTGGATTTGCTTTCCATTCTTGTGGATAGCTAAAGGAAAATCTTTGACTAAGAAGTGTTATTTTCCTGCATTATGTTCTTCAAGACACCCGGAATGATACTCTTCTTTGCTAATGAATGAATTCAAAACACCACAGGAATGCAGAAAGCAGCTTGTTCTCTGAGTTTTCTCTAGTATAACTTAGGTGACAACATGGGGAATATTGACTAATTGTTTGTGCAAAGCTACTTTACATTCTTGTGAGGTGTAATAGTTGAATCTTATTCATCTATAGCACTAAGAATTATTTGTGAATCACTAAGAATTATTTGTGAATATGTGTAAGAAGTAGAAAGTAAAGGGAGGTAATTTAGTCTTACATCATGAGCTATACAGACTATGCATTTCCAAGGTATTTAATGCTTTAGTCATTGATGATGTTCTTTTGCACTTTGAAAGTTGGTGTTAAAATGCATTGCATTTGAAATGTAGAAATGGTTTACAAAAATGTATTTATTAGCTTATTTTCTCCATCTTAAAAATGAAAAAGCTATTACCTTGCCCATATAGGCGTTTCCACAGGAGCTGTCACTCATCAACAGTAAAGTAGATACAAATTGACTCAAAGATGAAAAACAATAATATAGCTAGCAATTATATTTCTCCAATTCACATCTATTGAATTCACCTCCATGTTATGTTTATTCCAGTTAAAGGGTTTTCTAAAATGCTCTTAAGAAAGTTCTTCAGCTTGTTAGATAACATTTGAAGTTTTTCTTGTCTGCTCATTACTGAACAATGCTTTTATGGTTGTCAATACAATGCATGTAGTTATATACCACATGTGGTTGATTACACCTATTCAAATTTCCTGATATTGTGGAGAATGCAAAAGTATCTTCAGCAAATTGAGGGGAGAGGGAAGTGGTTATTACTAGAGCTATTAAGTAGAATAGTGTTCACTTTCAAGTTAAAAGTTCATTTTTCTATCTACTTAATGAATGTCTGCAATTTACTCACATGCCGTGTAGGAAGCTATTCTCTCCCAACTCTTTTATGCCAGAAGATTTCCAAGAACATATCTCACTGGATTGGACAAGGGATCCATTTAGCTCAACATTAAATGTCCACCAGTGGCAAAAAAGTTGTCACTACTGTACGTATGCTCTGTATGTGGTTGTCACTACAGAGAGCATATGAGCTTGAAGGCTCTGTGCAGCCTGTTCCCATCAAACTTAACACTATCCTCAGTTGTTGGATGAGAAATGCCATACAAATCTGACCTTGCCTCTTACAAGCAAAGACCTCTTTATGATTCTGTTGTCCATGAATTTGTTCAAATGATTGCTGAGCCTGCTGATGTTACCTACCTTCAAAATTTACCATTGCAACAAGTTCCAGAAGATTGCTTACTGTTGGATAAGACTTTTGTGTTTAAAACCAATCTCCTATTAGTTTCTATTGTCCTCTGCTAAATTTTCAATCTAATAATTAATTTATGATTTTGTAAATATTGATCCTCTCCATATCAAGCAAAAATAGAGTCTGGGAGAACAATAGTTTGAGAGCAGCCCTGAGAAGAAATACCTGGGAATGTTGGTTAATGAGAAACTCAATATGTGCACTTGCAGCCCAGAAAGCCAAGTGTATCCTGGGCTTCATCAAAGGAAACATGGCCAGCTGGTAGAAGAAAGTGGTTCTCCCTCTCCATCTGCTCTTGTAAGACCCCACCCTGAGTACTACATCCAGCTCTGGGGCCTCTAATATAGGAAGGATGTGGACTTTTTGGAGCAAGTTCAGAGGAGAGCCATGAGATGATCAGAGGGCTGGAGCACCTCTCCTATGAAGACAGTCTGGGAGAGTTGGGGTTGTTCATTCTGGAGAAGAGAAGGCTTCAGGCAGACCTCATAGTAGCTGGAGAGGGACTTTTTCAAGAGCATATAGTGATAGGACAATTAGGAATGACTCAAATGAAGGAGGGTAGATTTACCATGGAGGTGGTGAAGCACTGCCACTGGTGGCCCAAAGAAGCTGTGGATGCCCCACTCCTGGAAGTGTTTAAGGACAGGTTGGATGGGACCCTGAGCAGCCTTATCTAGTGAAAGGTGCTCCTACCTATGGTAGGGGTTTGGAACTAGATAATCTTTTAGGTCCCTTTCAACCAAAACCATTCTATGATTCTATGATAATTTTGTTCGTCATTCCTCAAAAAATCTCGAAACTGTAACCATTCTTGGACCAAAACTGATACCACTACTCAGGAGATATGCAAGACAAGTTTTTATTTAGAAGCAAAAACCCCTCAAACTTTCGTGTCTTTTTTGTTGTTGTTGTTGGTTTGGTTTTGGTTTTTGGTTTTGGTTTTATTGTGGTTTTTTGTTTGGGTTGGGTTTTTTGGTTTGTTTTTTTTTTGGGGGGGGTTTGCTTTTTTGTTTGGTTTGGGTTGAGTTGGGTTTTTTTGTTTGTTTTGTTTTCTGAATACCCTTTCTGATTTTATCCAACATTTTTTTTGGTTTTTTTTTTTTTTTTGGCTGCTCAGCATACTGAACTACTGATTACAGCAAATTACTAGTGACACCTTCAAGTTCTCTTTCCTGAATTGCAATTGCCAGTTCTGACTTCAATTTTAGCTAGAGATGACTTAGATACTTTCTCCTAGATGCATTACTTTTAATTATCTACAGTGAAGCCTACTTGCCACCATTTTGTTGAAATTCTACCTGGTATTCCTCTGACAGACAATATAGGAGAAATCCAGATATGTATAATGAGAAAGTGGACTTGTATTCTTCTTTTTGTTTGGATTTTGATGGGTTGTAGTTTAAATGATGCAGCACATATATTTAAGATTTTTGTATTGCAGCACTCACTGATATATTCACTTTTACATGAGCAAACCATACCTAGCTAATTGTAAGAAAAGGCACTTTATTTAATTCTCCTGTAGATGTAGTATAAAACCAAACCCGGTTCTCCAGAGTAACATGCAGAAGCTTTGTTTAACTGTAGGCTTGTAAATCTCCTTTGTCTTAGGAATAATTTCAGTTGGAGAAATGACGTCATTTTTACTTTTTCATAATGCCACATTCAAGCCAGGTTCTGGACAAATTTCCGTTCCCAGTGGTCACAGGATATTTTACTAAATCTTCTTATTATTTCTGATAACTATGAGCTCTTCAGTCCTTTTCACATTAAACACAGAGACTCATTTGTATCTGTGCTCCTGTTTTCTCTTGAGCTATTAAAAATTTATCTAAAAAAGCACTCACAAACTTACCATATATTGCAAGTCCACCACAATCAGGTTGTTCTATATGCTCCAATGTGTAAAAGGCACTCTGACAGAGACAAAGTTTCTCCTTCCATGGGGATGATGTATTTTTAGGACCTGACAAGTATCACTTACTCACAGGACCATACAACCCAGAGCTGCTCCAGCCGAAAATTAAATTAGTGGGAATATACCTGCAACAAGAAACAGGATAATAAGTGAATTTAATCTTAGTTACTCTGGGCATCTTACTTAGCTGCTCCTAGGTTAGGAAATTCAGGTCCCTAGGTTGGCCGGTAATCACTGAACTCAAGGCAAATCTCTGCCTCAACAGTGAGTGCCAGTGCTGCCCCTCAATACGAACAGCCATTCCTCCTGAAATTTTCTTCAGACCAGTGGAGAGAGTATTTTTTCTCTTGTTCTTATTTACAGGATAGATATGTTCTCAGATCCAGCAAACACTGCAGTTATTCTCAGCAGCAAGTCTTTGGCTGAGGCTGCTTTGTTCTGACACAAAGTTCTGCTTCTGTACACTGATGTAAATCCAGAGCATCACACACAGTAAGCTCACTGATAGCAGAATCTGACTCATACTCTTAATTACCTCATTTTTTTTTTCTAGTGGAGACAGTACAACAACCTTCAGTATTAAATATGACCTTTCTATTTTTCTGAGTTTATGAATTAAGACCTAGTTCAGCAGCCCCAACTATCTGTAAATTTTATATGAATGAAGAAAATATTTCTAAACCTTTGAATTCACTGAAAAGAAACTCATTAAAGCTTAGAAGACAAGGGCATTGTATCTGTGAGGATAGATGAAATCTTGAAAGATGAGCATAGAGCTCCCAGCAATGTCATATAATGCTCTTCATAGAATCACAGGATCATAGTATATCAGGTTGGAAAGAGACTTTAAGGATCATCTGGTTCAACCTTTTTTGGCAAAAGTGCAGTCTAGACAAAATGGCCCGGCACCCTTCCAGCTAAATCTTAGAAGTGTCCAATGCTGGGGAATCTACTACTTCTCTGGAGAGATTATTCCAATGGCTGATTGTTTTCATTGTGAAAAATATTCTTCTTGTGTCTAAGTGGAATCTTCCCAGATGTAACTTAAACCCATTACCCCTCGTCTTTTCCATGTGACTCCTTGTAACAAGAGAGTCTCTATCTCCTTTGTGGCCACCCTTTAAATAGTGGCACATGGTGATAAAGTCTACCCTAAGGCTTCTTTTCTCAAAGCTGAACAAACCCTGTTGTCTCAGCATTTCCTCAGATGCAGGCTTCTCAGTCCTTTGACAATCTTTGTGGTCCTTCTCTGGACTCTCTCCAGCCTCTCCACATTTTTTTTTCCATAGCAGGGACCAAAACTGAACACAGTATTCCAGCTGTGGCCTGACAAGCACTGAGTAGGATGGGATAATGACTCCTTTATCTCTGACGGTGATGCCCTTGTTGATGAAACCAAGTTATCCCATTGGAATGCTTTGCCACAGCAGCACACTGTTCACTCATACTGAGCTTGTTGGCCACCAGGACCCCCAGGTCCCTTGCCACAGAGTCACCCCCCAGCTGGGTAGATCCTAGCCTGTGCTACACTCCTGGATTATGTATTCCTAGGTGCATTTGTCCTTGCTGAACTTTGTAAGGTTCTTGTTAGCTCACTCTTCCAGTCTATCCCGGTCTTCCTGCAGGGTGGGTCTCCCTTCCAAAGTGTCCTTTGGCAAACTTTGGGTAGATCCCAAGTGTCCCAAGCGACCCCATAGACCTGTGTGTGTCTACTTCTTGTAGCACATTGCTGATCATTTCCCCCTGGGTTATAGGGGTTTCATTCTGCTCCCTGTCTTTGTCTTCCAGCCTGGGGACTTGAATACTCTGAGAACAACTGGTCTTGCTATTAAATACTGTGGCAAAGAAGCCATGAAGTACATCTGCCTTTTCCTCATCCTTTGACACTGTTTCCCCCTGCATTCAATAAGGTGTGGAGAGTCTTCTTAGCCCTCCTTTGGTTGCTGAGGTATTTGTAATAACATTTTTTGCAATCATTAATGTCAGCAGCCATATTAGGTTCTACCTGAGCTTTGGCTCTTCTAATTTTCTCCCTTCATAACCTCATAACATCTTTGTAGTTCTTCTGAGTTGCCTACCTCTTCTTCCAGAGGCCATAAACTCTATTTTTTTCCCCTGAGCTCAAGTCAAAGCTCTCTGTTCAGCCAGGCCAGTCCTGCTGAGTCCTGGTTACCCAGCAGCTCATCTTTATCTTCTTTGTTAGGGCACACTTGATCCCATCTTGCTGATTACTTATGAACATATCAAACTGTGTTGGGGCCTGTATTGAACCCTGGGGGTTCCCACTTGTGACACGTTGTCCATTTGAAAAGTGGCTGTTTACCACCACTCACTGCCCTGTTCCCCATCTACCACACAGACCACTTGTCCAAATCACAATGCATCAGTTTCTCCAGTGGGAAGCTGTGGGAAACTCTATTGAAAGCCTTGGCTTAATTGTACTGGATTAAAAAAAACTTTTCTAAAAGGAGATAATGCATCTGTTGTTGATTTCAGAACAGTTCTTGGAGGCTGAATGTCTTAAACTGTCACAAAATGTTGCATCCATCTTATCTGTTAACAGCCTAGGGAAGACCATTTTCAGAATGCAAAAGTTTGAGACTGGAGTTCACTTCTCAGGGTTACAGCTTTTAATGGACTGACTGTCACTGATAAGAAAATGATGGAGGAGCACAATGTTCTTGCAATCTCATTAGCTGGATATATTGTGTGATGTTAAAGTTACCAACCTGCAGAATACTAACACACACCAGCTGCAAAAGAGTGAAGGAGAAAGCAATTTAAAGTTATACATGAAACTTTTATACTCTAGTTGTTTATTTGAAAAAAAAAATCAGTTTGGAGTTTTTATGTTGTTTTGTTTCTTTGGTTAGTTTTTTTGTATTCTGTGCTTACCTCTTTTAAGACACAGTTTATTCGGTGTAAATATTAAGATACTAAAAAGAAAAGCTCTTAACAGCAACCAATTGGCAAACCAACCAGCCAGAAACCCTACAACATAGAGAGTATTTCTTGGGTGTATTTTCTTGTTCCAAGGATATTTTTTTTACTTTTTTCCCCTTATGACAAATATTTCAATGATGTTGCTTTCTCTTTCAGAAAAGGATTTGAAAATACCCAATAAAGAACAAGTGGGGTTTACTCCTTACAATTGCTTGACTAATACAGCTATTAGAATGTAAATGTGACATTTTTTACCTAGGGGAAAATCTAACCAAAGAGACTGACCTTTAGTCATTTATACATTTGCAATAAGTTCACCACTGGTATTTTGAAATTGGCTGTCACATGTATTGCTAAATATGATGTAAATACCCCTCCACACATCTCCAACATAATCAATAATTTTCCTCTTAAGGTAAAACTCTTTTGATGCAACAGAAACTCTCATTTATAGGTCCTTCTTTCTACCTAGAATAAATACTACAACTCTGCAAAAGAAACATGGACTGAAAAAAAAGAAGCATTTAAATATTTATGGTTTTTGCTTCAAACTACTCATATTGGAGTTGCATAATGTGGGGTAAACCAGGTATTTCAGTTCATAACACTTTGCAATTGTTAGCTAAGAACTGTCTGTGATATTCTTGTCTCTGCACTAGCTTTGGCAAAATTTTGTGACATGTTCATGTATCTTAAGGAGTTTGTTTCTATGGTCTTGTTTGATCCTCTGTTTCATGGATAAGCTAATTTTCCTCTAGAATCTGGATTAATTTGATTGTGGATGTTCCTTCCCCTGATAGATGTTGACAACTCCATCATACCTGTATCTTCAATGAGAAATGCACATATGTTCTGGAGATATGTTCCAGTTATATCCTAGTGCTATCCCAGCAGCAGAAGCTAATGTATATAACTTTACTCTCTGTGTGGTTCAGGAATGACCCATGGGAACATTCTAGAAATAGGAGATAACACTCATGTTAGAAGCAGGTAGGGAATTGTGTGTTCTTTGCTGGTAGTTGAGAATTCCGAGTCACAATGAGATATATAAACCTTTCCTACCATAAAAAAGGAAGGAACATATATCTAAAAATGCATCACTTGAGAAATCAGGGTAATCTGTACATGCAGCTTTCTGTCTCCTAGCATGGTCAAGTGCAATTTTTAACCAAAGAATTTTGAAAGTTTATCCATAGAGTCTGCAGATGACCCCTCAAAAGCTTTTAAGCATGTAGTTGCAAATTTCTTTCAAATTGTTGTAGTCTATTGTCTCTGGAGTCAGCTCAGATATTTGTAAATACTAAGTTTGATTTTCCATATGTAAAAGCATGAATTGCACCCATGCATGCTAATCTGTGTGTCACTGAACTGTAAAGATGTTACCTTTTTAATAGCACAGATAAAGAAATAGAAAAGTGTTGCACTGAAATTAGTGAAATCAAGAATAAGGATACACAAGAATGTATCAGAACATGCAAATATTTCATAGAATCATAAAATATCCTTAATTGAAAGGGCCTCACAAAGGTCATTAAGGTTCAACTCCTGGCCCTGCAACAGCCCCAAAAAACACATCACGTACCTGAGAACCTTATCCAAACTCTGTCAGGCTAGGTGCTGCATCCACTTTCCTGAGGAGCCTGTTCAATGTTCTGTTCCAGTTTCCTTTGATGAAGAACCTTTCCCTAATATCTAACCTAGAACTCCTCTGATAGAGCTTCATGCCATTCCTTGTTACTGGTCACCAGAGGGAAGAAATCAGTGCCTGCTCCTCCTCTTCGCCTTGTGAGGGAGCTGTAGACTTAATGAGGTCGCCCCTCAGTCTCCTCCAGGCTGAACAGACCAAGTGAACTCAGCCACTCCTCTTACGACTTCTGCTCAAGGCCCTTCACCATCTTTGTTGCCCTCCTCTGGACACTCTCGAAGAGCTTTAGAACTTTCTTATATTGTGGTGTCCAAACCAGCACACAGTATTCAAGGTGAGGTCACACCAGCGCAGAGTGGGAAAATCACCTCCTGTCTCCTTTCCTTATAGCTAATGCCAGAGCTGTGAAACCATAATTTAATTCTCCCTTTTATTCTCATGTGCAGCACTGTACATTCTGTGACAACGCCAACAAGGGACTCTAAAGCTTAGCTTTCTAGAATAAAATTTCTCTATCCTTTGATTTAGAGTGACGTGACTATGTAATTCTGTTTTCTAGAATGTTCTTTGCAGTATCTGGGGTTTTTGCCATCGAACCCAGATATTGAACTAAAAATAACCACCGTGGTCCAGTAAAGTGTTTCTACTGGCGTTTCTAAGGTAGTAAGAAGTCATTAGAATAATTTGTAATAATCTGATTACAGAATTACTAGCAGAATATAGGTCTTCAAAACAATGCTTGTAACTTTTTTTTGGCTTCGTTTGGTCTGTTTCTTAACCAAGTAGATGTGGTGGGATGAATTACTGTTCCCTACAGAAATCAAATAAAATAGACGTCTCTTGTTTACATAAATGTCACAAAAAATCTTACAAAATACATGACAATTCTCAAATCACCCTTTTTCTCTTGAACTAGAGAAAATCCCATTTCTCAATGGTCACAGGACAGAAACAGGTAAGACTTACAAAGCCTTTCCATACCTGCAACACATCCCTCTTCTCCCTGCAGACCCTTTGGTTGTCTCCTGCAATAAACTGCACATTTATGAAAATGTCATGGCATACTTGCTTCTCTCATGCAACAGAGGACTGGAGGAAGGATTTTTCTAGTAGAGACTAGTATCTATAGCCTTGAGTATACAATAGGAGTAAAAAGCTAGAGAAGAGGAAGATAATATTTTTAAAACTGATTTTCTTTTTAATTAACTATGTTCAGAATTCAATATCTAATTTAGGGAAGGCTTCCATTTGGAACTGGTTTTCCTATAAGGAATGAGAATACTGTGAGCTTGAACAGAGTTTGAGCTAAACAGAATCAAATCCATTAAGCTTCCTGGTGGTAAAGCTAATTTGTAAAAGATATTTACTCTGAATGACTGGTTTGATTTCATTGCAAACCTTAGTGCTTCCTTTGAATATTACGAAAAGTTCCCAAGTTTCCTGAATTCCCCTTTCTTACGAAGTTGCCTTTCTGTCTTCCTCCTTCAACAGAATTTGGTTTAAGGTTTTCAAGGGCACATTCACTGTCTTTTCTTTGAAGTGAAGCCAAAGTCCTTAAGTCTCCAATGGTGAGAATATATTAGTTATAAAGAGTGGGAAAGAGTAAGTAAGTTTTCTGATATTCTAATCAGAAAGTGCTATGAACCATTCCCCACATGCACACTTCAAATGAAAAATTTAATTTGAGTTTTAAACTTGAAAAATGCTGACAAGTCTTATTCTTAGGATCCAACATTTGTATTTGTGTTCTTGTTTGTTTATTTAAAGGAGCTTTGAAACCCTTGTGGGATTAAGATGGAATGCCTGTACTGAATGTTAATTGAAACTGATCACTGCACTCTGTTGAGTAAAAATCCCAGCTGGAGGATGTGATTAAATATTTCGGTCTTACAATTGCATCTCTGGACAACCATAAATACATTTTGAAATTAAACTCTAGGTCGGTGACAGAAGGTGATTTACACCTGTCACATGTCAGTGACGCAGTTTTTATGAGATAATTTTGTCTCTAGATTTTGAAGTATTCACTCTCTTGAGTGCTTATTATTTTTTTTTGCTTGGCTATTTTTGTCATGTAGAATAATTTAATTCAGAAAAACATGGTTGTTTATGCTGGAAAATGTAAAAAACTTCAGTGCCATGTTTTACTACATGGTAGATATCTTTTAGTGAGAGATGTATGGAAGAGTATTTCTGAGAAAATTGTCCTTTAAAACATTTTTATTTTTCCAGTCTAGATTGGTTACATTTTTTAAATTATCCCTCATATAATTAAAGAAAGGAACTCAGAGATGCTCTGAAACATTTTTTTCTGAGGTACAGCTGCAATTTTAATTTTCCATTTAGCTCATATTTTTTTCTGCAGTCTTGTTAATCAGTTCTTCCCTTGACAGAGAAGGGAATAAATTCATCCATTACATTGTTCAGAAATTTTGTAAGAACTCACTGTATAAGAAAAGGATAACCTATATATGACAATTCTAGTTTTTAATCTCTTAGCTAGACTGTTGTGTCTTCTTGGTATTGCAGATTCTTGCCAGTTATTGTAATAGCCCGACACCTTCTGCCATCTGGATTTCTGTCATGGCAGGTGTTTTATATGCTGCAAGAAGTGTCGCAAGCTCTTGCTGCTTGTGAGACTCCATGTCACCAGGAACAAAGCAGCCCCTGGCAGACACCAGTGGTGGCTGATTCCTTGCCTCTTTCCTCAGGTCATCATTCACTCGGAAGGAAAGTGGAATTATCCCAGTTTCTTACTTCTCTCCAAGTCTCAGTGACCTAATTGACTAGCATCACTTTGAACAAATATCAGTGAGTTGTTTATTGCCTTTGAAAATCTACTTATTTTAGACCTGCATAATTTTCAGGAATAGAGAAATGTATATTGTACATTCATCCAAGGGATAAACAAAATTTTAACCATCCATCTACACGCTTGAGACACATTATGTTTTCATTAGTAGGACTAAAAGAATCCATTTTTAAGCTAGTGTTAATTATCCCTAGGCAAATACCAGTAAGAACAGCTTCATCTAACATGATTATTAAATGTTGATTTTTAATTAAGAGATATTTGCAGTATAAAAGGAGCTTTCATCTGTGTGGAAAGTATATTTAAAATATTTTAATTTGCACTATTTCTGCTGTTCCATTTCTTAATTACTATATTTTCTTTTACATTGAATTTAAAAATCAAGAGATTCTCTTTTATAGCTACTATTGTGAAAGCTGGGCACTCTGACCCTCATTAACATTGTATATTATTTTACACTGCCTGGAGGGACCAACTAAATTTTCCTTTCTGATCACAATCAAAAGCCTGTTTGTTTAGCAATCACTATTATAATAAAAAAGGGTGACTGAGAAAGAGAAATTATGTTTATGTGTCTGTGCCCATATCACAAAGAGGTCTCTTTTTGAAAGCAAAGCACAAAAAAAAAGGCCTCTCAGCTCCCAGTGATGTTAATGGAAGTTTTCCAACTGAATTCCTGAACATCCCTTTGTAAACATACCCGTAAGGTAGATAAAAGTGTGGGTATCTTCCTTCTTTCAGCAAAGAGAAAACTTAATTAGATTTATTTTGCCCCTCCTCTCATTCTGATACACTATCTTAGGTGGGCCGCATGAAAACTCTGCTGAGACACATATTTACATTCTTCCTACAAAAACAATTCCCTCTAGTTCAGAAATAAAGACAGGCTTCATCACGTTTGTGGTTGTCGTTGTTTTGTTTTTTTTGTGCTGGTAAATTCTCACCTTTCCTTGAAGAGGATATCTACAAAGGACAGATGAAACTGTGATATAAATTGCTGTCGTGTTTTAGGGAAGGGAAGTAACTTGGTTTGGACCTTGGAGGCTCCAAAAGGGAACACTCTAGGGCAAAAAGCAAAAACACTCTAGGGCAAAAAGTCTTCATTGCTGACTTGCAGAAAAAGTCTTCAGTATGCCATGGAAATGAAGCAGATCTGAAGATCATAACCTGTTGGGGTAATCTGCAGTGTCACCTCTTGCTTAAGGGGAAGAGCAGAGTGCCCACTGGGACTGACCTCTGAGGAAATGCTGGGTCAGAAATCCAATGTATAATCAGAAAAGAAGGCTTTTCTTTAAACATTTATTTTTCCTGTTGCGGGAATGGACCAGTTTCCCATTTGAGAATAATATTCCATGAGAAACTTGAAACAGGTTTTCACTAATGACTCAATTTGTACTGTATTTTCCATTCAAGAAGGTTTTCTTAAAAATTGTGCCATTGTTCTTTTAATGATTTCATTTCTGTCATCAAATTCCCCCTGTTATAATAAATTCATTAAATTATACTAATATTTTAAATAAGTATCCATATTTTATATGTGTAAAGCAACTGTTTCAATTGGTTTTGTTTTCTCTTTCAGAAGATATCTTAAAAATTTTTGCTTTTCACTTCAATTTGGAGCCAAGCTAACCTTCCAATTGGCAAATTTTCCCTGGAAAGGTAATTCTGGTGTTGTGGCTACTTCTACTTTGTATAACGTGGTTTTGACTATCTGTGCCAAGAGAGTAAAGTCCTGGTATTTATAGAATAATTAATTATCTCAGCTGAGTAGTCAGAAAATATGTAATGATTATGAGTGCCAGGAAGGAAAACAAAAACAAAAAATTATTTTCCTTAAAATTAGCAGAAACATGAATTTTTAATGTCATAGAGTTTAGAAAAACTACATTTTTGTAAGATAAGAGATGATTCATTTTGTTTACATCTCATGGTTAATTCAGGAAGACTGAAATATTACAGAGAAGTTATAATTATTTTTTTTTTTATATTCATGGTTAACTTCACAGCGGATCGAATATGGAGACTGTATTTTCACTTTGAGCTGTAATTTACTGTAAGACAAAGCCCATAATATAAATTAAGATTGAATGTATACAAAATATATATATATATGTATGATATTTCATTTCTTTTTTATATCTACCTTGTATGGATGCAGAAACCTTACTTTCATGAGAGGTTGGAAACAGTTGGGTGCAGAAGGCAGCATTTGCAGTGCACTTTCTCATTCTGAGAAAGTTTACAGAAAACAACCTGTACCTTTCAAACTTCACCAGTATAATAGAAATGCCTTATGCCTTTGTTATTATTCATTTTCCCTTCATTAAAGAGAGCACTTCAAAGCAAAGACTTATAGTAATATTTTCTAATGATATCATGTTTGCCACTCAAACTTAGTTGCAGATCATCACCCAGATATGTTAAACTACTGTAGTTTTGCTTTTTTTTTTAATTACGGAAACTGTTCTTGATGAAAGTTCACCAAGTTGTTTAAGAAGAAACAATTTTCCATTATAATCCCTTTACTGTTTTCTATCAGTTTTAAGGAGTTCCTTGACCATTTACAGCATACATTAAAACCATATTTAAAAGCTGTAAAGACAGTCAGATTATTTGCCACAAATAGTCCCAAAGTACTCTCAAAATAGTTAAAGAATATTAAATCACTATATTAATATTGTGTAAAAAGAAGAAACACAAGAATACTTCAGAGCTCCAATTCTAGCTGTTGCACAGTCCCACTGTGTTCCAACCTGTAAGAAGCTGAGACCCCATAGTCCTTTCTTTCCTCATCCTTCTCTCCACCTTCATGACTTTTCAACTACAGCCAAAACATCTTAACTTTACTTAACTTGGCCCAGAAAATACTATAAATTATCAAAGGTTTACACAGAGTTAAATGACACACAGCTAATGGCACATGATAACTTTGAAAATTTTCATCCTCCAAAGGCATTAAAAGGCATTTTAAATTATCATAAATTGGAGATATCTTGGTGGACCATAAGTATTTACACAAGTTAAGGAGAGATGGCAAATAAAAAGCATTCTCAAAGGTAGTTTAGGTCACAGCAAAGGTAACTCTTATCAGTTGCCAAGAATCCCTGATTGTTCAGCCAGTCTCACTAAAAATGGATGATAGACATTAAATAAAAAGCTAAAAATAAACAGTTGTACTTTATGTTCCACTATGTGGCTGTCTAAGGGGATGTCTTCTGAATTGCAAAAGAATGATTAGGACAACAGAGTTATAGAAGTTTAGCTATCAGAAAGAATCAGTAAAGCCCTGACAAATTTTTAACACTGTCATACTTCAGCTCCAGACTCAGGGACTCAGAATCTCCACAGTTTTACGCCGTCTGTCAGACTAACCTGCAAAGGGCCACAAGGATATTCCAGGGACTAGAGCTTCTTTCACGCAAGGAGAGGATGAGAGAGCTGGGACTCTCTCATTCTGGACAATAGAAGGCCAAGGGGAATCTTAGACCGGTATATACATATCTGATGAAAGTGAAGGAAGAAGAGGGAGACAGATTTTTCTCAGTCATACCCAGGTAATAGGTACAAGTTTTGTATTTGTTTATTAGTTTGTTTGTTTTTGTTTTATACTATAACTAAATGCTAGAACAGATTGTTCAGCAACCTTGTGAAGTCTTCAACCTTGGGTGTTGCTCAAGAAGTTTAGATCAGATATTAGGAAGAATTTTTTCACGGAAGGGGTTATAAAGCCTTAAAACAGGCTGCCCAGGGAAGTGGTGGAGTCATCATCCCTGGAATTGTTCAAAAAAACTTGTGGCTATGGCACCTGAGGACATGGTTTAATGGTGAACATGGTGGTGGGTGCTAGACTGATGGTTGGACCTGATGATTTTAAAGGTCTTTTCCAATCTTAATGATTCTATGGTTCTATTCAAAACTAAGATCCTGGATAGCCTGCTGTAGATAACCTTGCTTGAGCAGGATCCCCTGCTGTTGGACTAGACAATCTCCAAAGGTCCCTTCCAACACCAGTGATTCTGTAAGTCTGTACTGTTGTAGCTTATAAACTTAGGAGTGAAATCCTGTCCTCAGTGGTGAAAATAGAAATTTTTTTCATTGACTTCAGGCATTTTATCTAGTATGCTAGATTTTCAGCAATTTTGCAAGAAGGAAAAATTTTTCAAGATTATTTTTTACCTTTATTTGCTGGTAAACAAGCTAATCTGTCTGATTAGCTGAAGCAGACAGCATGATGTTTATGGCCTTTATCTCTAAGTGGAAATATGACCACTTTTCACTTAAAGAACACTTACCTCTATTGTTTTGATTGGGTTTACTTAAGCTAAAATATTTAATTCTCACTGAAACTCAACATACTGCCTGAGTAGTGCAAAAAAACCCCAAACCTTTGCTTTCAGTCCACTGAATTTTCTACCAATTTTTCTTGAATTTCCTCTGAGAAATATGAACTTTTCAAAGCGCATAAATATTAGCATTCTAGTACCAGAAACAGTGACAGTCCTTTTTTTCCCCATCTTTGATTCCACAAAAGGTTGCCTAAAACAATGATGCATTCACCACTAATAACAGAACACTGTGTTTTCTTAACACTTCCTGAAACTTCAGGTCCATGACTGACAGAATAAGGTTACGAACCCTGCCTTCTCAATACACGTCTGAACACTGCCAGAACCTGACTGCAATTGCTCCGAATGACAAATTCTAACACTTGCAATCTTATCAGGTGACAGAAATACCACACCAAAACTCCCAAGTTGTCACCACCCTTGCAAATAAATGTGAAATAAGAAATCAGACGGCTCTTCTCTGTTCCAATTTTTATAGGAAGAGTTACAATTTCCTCCTGCTCCACTTGTCAGTCCAGCGTTTATTACATTGCTTTTCAATTCTTTTTGTTAATATAAAAGAGAGGCACAAGGTGCAAATGAAACCCACCATTTTTATGCAGGCAAAAGGTGAAGTGTTTGGATCTAAACTATTGATTCTAAAGTAAGAAATAGTCTCCTTTGAAAATTAAATTAATACATCTCTGTTCATTTACAGTTTAAATACTTCTCACTTAATCAGTCACTTCCAGTTCAGATGTTTGCCTGGGTTTATTTTGTTACATAGCATTTTCCTGGTTTCCCCCCCTTTTTTTAATATTTTATTTAAATATTTAATACATGACTTTGACAAGCAACTAGAAAAAAAAATCTCCCTTTGAAGAACAGTAGATTTGAATTAATAGAACAGCACTGTTTAAAGAGGACAAAGAAAAAGTCTGTCCCCTATTATTTTGTTTTCTACTTAATAAAATAGAATATTATTTTCTCACCATAAATAAATTATCTCTATTTTCCTTGGTTTCTGCCTTATAATTACCTCCTTGCAATTTCATGCAGATACAAATTTCTAAATTATCCAGCTTATTTGGATAATGGGCATCAATTTAAATTGTACTACAGGGGTTCTTCTCTGCATGCAATTCTATTTCCCAGAAGACTTTTAATTTTATTACTTTTTTAAACTCCAACCTTTTAAATAAATAAACCAAACCTAGCTAAATCAAAAGAAGCCTTTGTACAAGGTAGTGCCACTGTAAACCTTATAAGCTCTCTCATAACTCTAAATTGCATCAGCGTTTTTGTCAATATTTCAAACCTTTGGAGAAAATTTCTCTTGAAACTTTTTCTTACCTCATAGATATACAAATCTAGGCTTTTGCACTAAGGACTGATGGTACCAGTGAGACACATGTGGTTACAAAAATGTTATATGGAACTGAGCAGGATCATTGCGAAAAAAAGTTCTATACATACCCTCTGTTCTACAACAGTGATAATTTGGTCTCTTGCCTGGTTAGCCCTGTAATTTTCCTTTATGCCCTCAAGCAACTTTTAAAATTCCAGAGTGACTTCCATTCTTACAGACCACAGGCAAAATGTGGTCCTTATCTGAAATAATAAAGTGATAAACCTGAAAGAACTTTTTTTCCAACAACACTGTTTACAGATTTTATAACTATATCAACTTATTAAAAAAATAAATTAGTACTGAGCTACAGTGCCTGTGAATAAATACGTCTCTTCCTTTGTCTGTATCTCTTCCACTTCTTATATTTAGCCAATTTTTGTCATAAACACTGAACAACTTATCAAATTTTACTAGAATTGCACTTGTTGAGACACAATTTCAATTCTGTTATTGCTGAACTTCCATAAGAAATACACGGAAAATAATCTATTTTTTTTTCACTGTGCTGGATTGTATATTTTTTTTCCAGTGTTTGCTATTTAAACGTAGAAAGTACCAGATATGCTACACATTTAGGCATTTGTGTTTTCCTTACTGAAGTTTTGTCAGTATATACTTTCTGATTTGCCATGCTTTTTTATTTGAGGTGGAAGGTCATATGTTTAGGTTAGTATGGTGGCTGCTGGCAGGTAAGTCCGTGGGATGTACTGTTATCTTTTTTTTTTCTCTGTAGCTGATTTTTTTCCCCCAAAATGTACTGTAACAATTATTCAGTGAGATTTTTACTGATAATGTTATCTGGAGTCCGAGTGGATACTTGGTTTCATCGGCACCAGAAAGGCAAGACATCCATATGATTAGTCCATGCTTATATGTTGTAAACATCAATAACTCTGCTTTGCTTTCCCTCGTTATATAATTAACTTCTGTAAATGGAGTATATCCTTGTTGTAAACAGAAAGAGGAACCCTGAGCAGGTTCTTAAGACTTGTTGCCTCGTCTTCCACTCTTTCATTTACAGTCCCACAACGTTAGGACTATTGTATTTCATGCCTACATTTCATAATTTAGTTTTTATTTTCTTCAACATTTTATATCCTCTTTGCATACTGAGACTGTTGAGTGCTTATAATATTGATTGTTCAGGTCTTTCTTAGTATTACTACCAGCACAAGACATCTCAAGCTGAATTCTGATATTTTCAACAACTCATTTATCTGTCCAAAGATATGGGATCCTCATCTTGTTGTCATCTTAGGTCTTTATGACATAAAATATTTAAATTGCAGTGTAAGGATTTAATTGCCTCCCTAACTTGTAATCTGTTCAGTCAAACAAAAGCAGCATTTGCGTGGTCAAATAATACTTTTCTTCAGCATCTCACAACTATCTTTGTTCTTCTAATCTCTAAAAGAATTGATTGCAAAATTCTAGGACTCTGGTGACTTTTACAGCACATTCTCTTTCCATCACAAAACTCCTTCTATTTTTTTTCATCTTTTATCTGGCACAGTTTCCATCTCCATGAAGGGCCTATTTTCTTTATTGAGTTGAACAAGTTCTTTTTTACTTTATGTGAGTATATTAGGGACTTCACTGAAGCCCAGTAGAAAATCTTCCATTAAAATTACTAACTTTTCTGAATCATAATTACTTTCTAGTACCCCTAAAGCATGTGTTATTTTAAAAAAACTCTCATGAACACTCCAGCAAATTCTCCAAACCTGTGTTTGAAGCACTTCGTAATAAAGATGTGGTTTCTCTTCACTCTGTATGGCTGGTTTCATTCCAATTGACTGTACTAACTGATATGCTCTCAGATCAAGGGTACCATTTCTCTAAGTGTGGCTGCTTTACACATTGCCTAGGACAGAGTGTCTTCGTACAGGCAAACCAATGTGCAAACCCAGTTTAGGTAGGGAAAAGATATTCTGGATGTCCTGATCTAGAGATAGCCCAGAGGCACTGCAAGAACACAGAACAGAGAATAGAATATGCCTGCAGAGAATTCTGCACAGGAGAATTCCATATGCAGTAAAATGTTTCCACCATCGAGATCATCTTTTCTACAAATTTACAGGGCATATATGGTACATGATATAATTAATTTCTTATTTTTCAGAAGTAGGTAAAACAAATCAAGGGCAATATTTTCAAATAAGCTCCATTTCATTTTTTATTTTTTCAAGAAAATAGAAAGAAAAATCAAAAATTCGAGATATGCTAAAGAGATATTTCTAGGAGAAAGAAAAAAAGAACTCATAACTAAGTATTAAAAAGGAAATGTTATGGAAAATAAATCAGAGTGATGAAATGGCATTAATGATGGAACAGGTAAAACTGGAGCAACCAAAACAGTTAATTTAGTGAAATGATTTCACCTTTTATAGGTGGTGTTGTCTTAATCATTGGGATGTTGTTTCATCATTTCTCTGCGGACAGCTCTCAGTAAAAACTCTTATTGGCTATACTTGATTGTGTGAAAGTAGAATACTTGTATGTAAATTTCTTTTATATATCTCCAAAGCATAAGAATTCCTGTGTACTGTCACCCTGACACGTGGGCATGTGGGGGGTGAGGGGGTATTGTTAAACAACCAAAAAGGGTAAGAAATTCAAAGAACCTGCTAAAGCATGTGTTCGTTGAACACCTGCTTGCTCCTACCTGTCTTATTTTAAGGCTCCCTTGATATTTCACTGACAAATCAAGCAGAGAACAATATCTCTTAGAAACTGAAAAAATCTTAAATTGATGAGTCATTACTCAGAAGAATGTAAAGTAGAATATAAGAAACAATCTTCCGAGAAGTAAAAGAATCAACCTGGTTTTTTGCTAGTATTAAGCTGCTTTCTTTCCTCTGTTGTTTTTACCATGTTCCTAGTAATATCCCTGTTGCTGGAATGCTTTTTGACATTTGTCATCTGCTCAGGTTTTCCTGTATTGTGTTCCAATTTTCCTTTCATGATTGGACACTAGATCTACTCTGTCAAAATTATTTCTTTTATTGATTATTCTAACTCTAATTATAGCATGGGACACATATATAGATTAATTCTATTAAGACTACCAGCAAATAATATCTTCTGCATTCCCTAGAATCATAGATTTTTGCTCAGCTATAGGCATTAGTTGCAATTACAGGTTTCTATTGACTAATTCTCTCCCATTTTAGAGGTGAAACCAAATGGGTATTGGTTTGGGGATTTGTTTCTTCTAAAACCAACCTATTTAGGAGTCTATATAGCTGCAAAATCAAGCTTAAAGTATTAGTCAGGTGACATCTATTTTTCAAATCAAATATATTATTGAATCCTTATAAGTATATAATGAATGCAAGTTTGCATAATAAATTATGCTTTTCTTTTCTGTTAAATTATTTTTTCTTATTCTTTTCATACTTACAGGTGCCACAACAAAGTGTTCCAGGTAGAAAAAAATTCTTTAAATGCTTATCACAAAGTATAGCTTATTCAACTAGGTTAATTTATTTCAACAGCACAAAGAGACTTTATTAAATATTAATTTTCTTCTATCTGCATTGATATTAGTAATTTAAGTTTCGCTATAGTGTAATCAATTACAGTGAAACATGCTGTGAGAAAGTGAGCCTAACACATTAATTTAATCTATTTTAGCTATTCCTGCTGTCTCCAAAATCATTTCTATGGTTACAAGGCATTTGTCAAGGATTTCTAAAAGCAAACATCCTGTGCCTCTGATTCTTCTCTAAAGAAGGCTAACATTTTATTATTCTCTCTTGAGCTACTTAGTTTGGGAGTTCTGTATCTCTAAACATTTCTTTTTCAGTAGAAGAGAATTAAAACATTGTCATCAATTGACATTTTCTGTAGACAAAATGCACGGTAGCTGCTTGTAAAACACATACAAGAAACATGCAAATGTTTATAAGTAGCTAGGAGAACTTGACATGTCTTGTCTGAGATATCAAAGTACTCAGTTTCTTTTCACCCTTTTAGGAGATATGCTGACAGAATCCACCATGGGTTTTAGAGCTGTAAGAGTTTAGTTCTAGGCTGACACGGATATAAATTGATACCTATAATACCAAGAGAGTAGGAAGAAAAGGATTGTGAAATTGTGATTGCAATCTCTTAAATATGAACCCATGCCATCTTTGATCCTACATTTGATATAGCTCATGTGTAGTCCCAAATGGTACAAACTTTTAATAAGAAGATTCAACTCCTGATACTTGAATGCAGTTGGCATCAACCTTATATTATATAGATTGTTTTTGTGAAAAATGCATTCTTTAAACCGTAATTTGAGAGAAAATAATACAAGCTATTCTGAGACTCCAATATGAAGTGTCATCAGAGTTTGAAAACAGGTCATGAGTACAGCCCACTTTTATCTTGCATAACTTAACACTGCTGCCAAAAGGTATAATCTCTGCCTCTTGCTTTTCCTTCCTTTCTTACACCAGAAAAAGGGTTCACAAGTATGAATGGCCAGCTGGTTCTAAAGCCCTTGACTGTGTATAAAAAAGTCACGTAGCAGTCACCTTCACTGAGATCCACACTGGAATGTTGTTCTTTTGTCCTTTATTTACAGAAACGTTGAAACTCCATTCCTCAAAGTCATGTCTCTGCTGCCCATTTGACCTAAAATAATTAAATTTATTTTTCTTTTGGAAGATTTCTTTGATTTGATATACATCTATATATATATACGCATACATATATATACTTATCACAGGGATTGACAGGATTGTTATTTGCTGACATGACGACAACACTCAGAAATCCAATTTATGGTGAACTCTGCAAATGTGACTATGACTGTAAGAAATATAGCATAAACTATGTCAGAAGTTCCCTCTGGATCACCTAGTCTATCCCCTATTCAAAGCAACACTAACTTCAAAGTTAGCTTGGATAGTCCCCAGTTGAATTATTAAAAAGTTCAAGGATTGAGATTTCATGGTCTTTCTGGGCTCCTGTCCCAGTCCTTTACCACTCTCATGGTGTTTATTTTTTGGCCTATTTAGGTGGACTGACCCTGACAGGATGTCAAGTGCCTAAGAAAGCCACTCAGTCACTCCCACTTCTCAGCTGAGCAGGGGAGAAAGAGCATAATGAAAGGCTTATGGGTCAAGATAAGGGTAGGGAGAGATCACTCACCGGTTTCTGTCATGGGCAAAACAGATTTGTTTTCTGAAACTACATGAAAGCAGTTTGTAGCGAGGTGTGGGTTGGTCACATCTTTCTAGTAACAAGTGATAGAACAAGAGGAAATGGCCTCAGGTTGTTCCAAGGGAAATTTAGATTGAATATTAGGAAAACTAATAACCAAAAGGGTTTCATAGCACTGAAACAGGCAGCCAGAGGAAGTGCTGGAGTCACCATCTCTAGAGGTATCTAAAAGATGTCTAGATGGGTCACTTAGGGACATAGTTTAGTGATGGACTTGGAAATGCTGGGTTAACGTTTGGCTTTGATGATCTTAAAGGTCCTTTCCAACCTGAACAATTCCATGAGTCTATGAGTATATGACTTGCGGAAAAAAAATATTTTATTTTGATACTAATCAAACCAGAGTAAGACAATGAGAAATAAATCCAAATCTTAAAACACCTTCCTCCCACACCTCCCTGTGTCCCAGGCTCAACTTTGTTCCCAATTCTTTACCTTCTGAGAGGTGCAGGGGGGGAATGGAATGGGAGTTGTGGTCAGTTCATTGCACATTGTCTCTGATGCTCCTTCCTTCTCACGGGGGGACTTGTCACAGTCTTCCCTTGCTTCAGCATGGGGTCCCTCCCATTAGAGAGAGTCCCTCACGGATTTCTCCACCATGGCTGTGGAGGATGGAGAATCTGAGAAACAATATTATGAGAAGTGGATTCGAGCCATGGAGGACTCGACGGATGAGGAGAATGAATGTAAGGCCCGGAAGATGACGCCTAGGAATATTTGACTTACATAACAGATTTGTTGTTTGTTGTTCAGGTGTTATTAATGTTCAATATCCTTATAATGTTGTAAAATCCCCTCATATTTGTGCCTCAAGTTTATTCCCCTTTTCCTATTGGCTAGTTTCTGTCACAGTGTAGACATCCCCTGTTACAGTCATACCCCTCCCCTTATTCCCTTATTCGGATGAGTTCCTTCCTCTGTTACCCATGTTTGGATAGTCTCTCCTCCCATACTCTCCTTATATGTTATGTCCAGCCTTCCCTTCTAGATGCTTCCTTGCTCCATCTATAAAAGAGTGGAGCCATGTTTGCTCGAGGTTCGCTCTAATAAAGGTTCACTTGCTTTACCTTGCTTCTGCCTACAGTCCTGCTTCGAACCTGCGCTGGGTGAATGTAACCCCCTTCCCTAAAGGGTTGTAATACATGGGTCCTTCCCAGGGGCTTCAGTCCTTCACAGACTGTGCCAGCATGAGTCCCTTCCGTGATGTCCAGTCCTTCAGGAACAGGCTACTCTAGAGTGAGTTCACCACAGGGTCATAGAGCCTCCCAGCAAACCATCTCCAGCATGGGCTTCTGTCTCCACGGGGCCAAAGGGCCTGCCAGGAGTCTACTCCAGTGTGGACTTTCTATGGGGTCGAGGCCTTCTTTGAGCATCAATCTGCTGAATCATGGGGGTCCTCCACAGGCTGCAGGTGGGTCTCTGCTCCACCGTGGAACTCCATGGGCTGCAGGGGGACATACTGCTTCATCATGATCAGCGCCACAGGCTGCAGTGGAATTTGTGCTCTGGCATCTGGAGCATCTCCTTCCCCTCCTGCAGTGATCTTGGTGTCTGCAAAGCTGTTTCTCTCATTTCTCTCTCCAGATGCAGCTGGTTGCACATTCTTTTCCACTTCTTAAATGTGCCAATACAGGGGTACCACCACTGACAATGACAGATTTAACCTTGATCAGTAGCAGGTCCAACCCAGAGCCACTGGCATTGCCTCCATTGTACACAGGGGACACCTAAGGCAGCCACCCACAGAAGTGACCCCTGCAGTCCACCTAAAACTCACCACACAAACACAACACGTATATCTAATTGGAATTTGCCTTTTACAACTAATGTCTGAAGTCTGTTGCTTTCTTCTTTATAACAACTCATTAAGGTATGATGCTTAAATAGCAATCCAATTCTCCCCTGCCTAGTCACATCTCTTCTGCACTAAACAAATCCATTTCCCTTTTCCTCTCCTCATCTATCACATTCCAATCCCCTAACCATCTCAGCAGTATAGCACTAATGAGTATATCACTGTAAAAGTAAAGATGATCAAAGAAGAAAGAGAAAACTTATAAATAAGCAAAGTGATCAAGGCACATGAGTCTGGTTGTAATGAAGAACTACTAATGTAGTATTTTTCTGGAAAAAAATGGTTCAGCCACTCACTTCAAACCTTTTTATAAAGGCAATCAGCAATGAAGAACTTAGCCATTAACCCAGATTTTGGGTAGCATGCTGTCTTTCCTTCACTGAAACATATTAAGCCCCAGGTTTTGATATAAACAGCTCACTGTTGTCTCCATGAAATTTATATGGAGCTCTAATTCCTTGAAAAAATAGGATGTTAGAGTAATGATTTTCCTATTCATATTGTGGTTATAGATTATAGTAACTGCATTTCAAAATAGAAGAACTAGAACTTTTTCATCTGCTTCCTAAATTTTTAGTACAGTTTGCTGGGAGGAAGCAGTGACAGAAAAATAGGAAGCTGATGAGGAGGAAAGCAAATCCTTTTCAATATAAGTGACTTACAAGATAAAATTCCTTTTCACTATGCAAATTCTGGCTTTAATAATAAAGCAAGACCCAAAACCAACCCTCCCAACCCTATGTATCATGAAACAAACACCAAATGTACCTTCCCCATGTTAACAGGCCTATTGCCTAGAATAATTTTTGTTCTAGAGATGTAAAAACAAATGAAATGTTTAATGAAAATTGATTCTTTCTTTGCATTATGTACACAAACCTATGGCTCTGTTTTGGGATGACAGCAAGCCAAACAATGAAAAGAGATATCAATAATCTAATGCTAATATTAATACCAGCAAAATTGTAGTTCCTTTATAAAGTGAGGGGTTTTGCTACTCCATTTAATGTTTTCTGAAATATGTGGAATGTGGAAAAGGACTTTAATTCACCAAAGAAACCTTGTAATAATGAAAGTATTAGCTTCACTTATTATTAAAACTTTTGGAAATGTAAAGATTCATGCTTATTAATTCTAGGTGAATGCACATAGCCCCAAGAAGGCGTAAGCCATGACTTACTCTTCAACTGTGCTGCATTATTCCTTATGATGAATATATTATTAAAAGGCAATAAGAACCACCACTCCATCACTGGAATTTTAGCAGCAGCTACTGCAGAACATACCATCTTAGCCATATTTGTTTCTATGCTTTTTAGTTTAACCTTGGGGGTAATTTTCAAGGGGATTGGTTATGATGAAGAGTTTCCAAAGATGCAAATGTTCCAAAGCCTAGCCAAACCATTAAGTTACAAATTTTCACAGAAGTGGGATCTAAATCTGCTCATCCTGGTTATTCAGAGGGTAAAACTAATAATCATAGATTGAGGATTAAAAATTTGTTTGGATTTTCAAAGTCTATTGCAAAAATAGGTCTACTGCTATTTGTATTGATAGGACATACACAGTCATCTCTGGCACTGAAACAGAGGAAATTAAATATTGAATGCTTTGGAAAATGCTATAAAATACAGTTAATTCACCATTTTTGTTATTTGTGTGATTTAGATGCATTACCAAAAATCACAAAAGCTAGGCCCTGCAAGTTTTCATCTAGAAAGGCCCTGTTTCAGTGTAAGGAAATTTTGCCTGAGGAATTAAGTCAGATGTCGATTGTCAGTTTTCCAAAATAATTCTGGTTATTTGTGAAAATGAAGATTTCTTTAGAAGTAAACAGGACTGTATAACATTCAAAAATTTGAATTCTGTGGCCAAGTGGAAGATTTTTTTCTAGATATCTACATTTTCTACTGTTTTATGATTTTAGCACCTTTCTCTTCCAGCAAACTGTTACAGTTACGATAATTCAGTCGCACTGAGTGCTTGGCCACAGTACATTGATCACAGTTCAGATTATTTCTTCCCTCTGGTCATTGGCAGTGAAATGCAAGCTGAATATCAAGGCAAGGCACTGCTTCTATCAGTCTCCAGGTGCTGCAACACAGACCCTGATGTTGCTCAGTCCTCAACTACCCTCTCTTTTAGTAACTAAATCTTCTAATGGGTATGCTTTGAAAAATGTTAAGTAAAAAAAAAACAAAAAAAAAAGTTATAGCAAAGCTCTACTTTCAGTTGCTCTTTTTTTTTTCTGTTGATCATTGAATCACTTATAAAGAAAATTGACTTTGAGAACTGATGGAAACCTCATGGATGTCACCCAAAGCTTTTTCCGCTGACCCCAATAAGATGTTGAATACCTGTAAGGAGTGACCAATGAATTATCAAGAGTTCCTTAAAAGATCCTGATAAAAAATATATTTTCTTTCAGTCAGGATGCAATCTTGAAAGAAGATGATATTTTCTGTCAGTTTGGTGTAAAAAGTTCTGTCTTTTTTTCAACACAAGTGCAGAAATTCATAGGACTTGACCTGCAGTTAGAAATCTTGATTTAGGTTTACTAATTGCTTTATGACTCAAACTAAATATGAAAACACTGCAAAAGCAAGGATTTTTGTTTTGGTTTGGGGTTGGGTTTCTTTTGCCTTTTTTTTTTTTTCCCTGGCACTTATACACTGTGAGAAATAAACAGCTGGGGTAAGCAGCAGGCTTTTCAATATGTTTTATTTATTTATACACAGAACTTTAAGCATATGTCATATTGATGGCATTTACATCATAATATATGTTGTTTCCTATAGCTGTGCAAATTCATCAAAATTGTGTGAATATCTACTGAATGTTAAGGCAGGAACAGCTTACCAAACTTTTTTCCATCTGGTTCTTATCCCGCAGGCTCAGCTTTTTTGCATAAAGCACTCAGAGAAGGAAATATATGTTTTAAAATGCAATAGTCTGTCTCTGAAAGAAGATAGTTCCTTTTCTCAGTCTAACGGAAAGGTGAAATAGGCATGAGAATTTAGTTTATTCCAGCTATAAGAACAAAAATAATAGAAGGGAAGCATCCACGAGGAGAACTAAGTAAGAGGATTACATCTAGATTAAATTAAATACATTAGAAAATATCATTTTGTGTGACAGCTTGTACAACAAATACACCTTTTCACTTGTACAGTTCCATTATAAATTTATATATATTCAACAGAGTTACTGATGCAAAAATTCTGTTCTTTAGGTTTATGATAACATGTTAAGACTTTGCCCTTCACTAGTGGTGTCTAAGGTGTGGGGCTATCGGCTATATGTGTCCATAGTTGGAGAAATAATAGCAGAAAAAATTATAAAGGGCTTCACTTGATAAGTAGGGCTGTAGTCAGTCCATGCATACTTCACTCATGGGTCCCAGGGCTTTTAGCTGTTCTAGCAGGCTACATGCCTCAAGACAGAAAACTCTCTACTCATCCAAATTACAATAAGCAAATTCTGATTTCTCTGATCTTGTACTTTGTTCCAGTGTCTGATGATACCCACAAAAGGTTTCTGTTCGATTTGTTGGGTCCAGGTCAAGCCTCCTCCCTGTCTACCCAGATACAATAAATTTCAATAAAAATTGTGAAAGTTCAAAAAAGTGGATGTTTTTCATGTTCAAACCATAATGTATCCAAATCCCATGTTGTATTGATTTTTTTCTGCTCTAGAAAATTCATGGAGACCAACTTTCTATTTGTTGTTCTGGATAGTGAGTGGAAAAGTATGCTCTATTTAGTGGGATGTCTCCAAAGATGGAAAAAAGAGCTCCTTCTGCATTAAATGACTCAGATGTTTTCTTTAAAGCAGTAGACATACTTGAAGCATACTTCACAGAGCAGCATAATGCTGTGTGTTATTCGTTATCTTGCATAAGCACCATACCAGCAATGGTCCACTTACTACTACAAATCTCGGGCAGAGGATATTCAGAAAAATGGAGCCAGTGAGGGAGTACTGTAACCATGGCAACAGTTGTCTGGTATCTCACCCCTGCAGTATGGAATGAGAAGACACATGCCTTTGCAGTCAGGGGGATACACTGTCCAAACACCAATGACTCACCCTCTCCTTTTTCCCAGCACACAGGGGAGTGAGTGATGGGTACCTCTGGTTGAGAAAAAGATGACAAGTCTGAAATATGACAGGTGAAATGGAAACCTAGATAAGATAGAATCTTCACTTTATTCCCAATAGATAAACTTTGCTTATTTCCTGGCAATGTAAAGTTTTTCAAGGCTGAAGATAGCATATACACTTTTCATCCTGCATAGCCTGGAACCATGAATCTTCTTAAGATATATGTTAGCTTCTCAATATAAGTTAGCTTTTTGATATGCCTACCACCTAAGTTGTAAATAATAAGTGTTAAAAAAAAAATTTTCAGTACAATAACTTTTAGAAAACATATAAATTCTCTCGTGTGCCTTTAGTTCTAAAACCATCTTGATTTCTGAAATTTTGACACCATTTTCTGTGGCTTCCTTAGCAATTTCAGGAGTATCTATTTTTTTCATTTGTGACTCACGAACTCACTGGTCATTTTAATATGTTTTAAAAAAAGGAGGAAAACTACAGCAAAAAAGTTCATTTTGATTACATGGTTGGCACCTGAAGTTTTTTTTCTTGGGCAATGGTATCCAAAATTATGTGCTTAGGTTGTTAAATATTCCCAAGCTCAGTGGGAAAGTTGAAAACAAACATGACATTTCATCTTTGGCAAGACAGTTAATAAGCTGGAATAATTCATTTTTACCATTCCAAAATCATTCTTTGTTCTCTATCTCACGTTTATTTCTGCCAATAATGAAAAGAAAAAAAATCTGGTTTCAAAACTACCTAGTAAAGCATACAATAAAACGCCATTAGCCAGAGGAAAGATTCTGAGTCCTTGAGCTTACTCAGGTTCCTAAAATGATGGAGCTGAGTGAAATTCTTTCACTGATATGAAAGAGTACACATAAATTCAGGCATAATATGAAAACACTTGTGTGTTATAATTCAGTATCCTCATCAGGAAATTATCATGAAATTGACTTCTCTAAACAAAATTGGCTGGTATGAATCCATTTAATAGAAACCAGAAGATACTACTGGATCCAGTAAAGCTGGAGAAATAGGAAAAATGCTAGCATGTGAATTTTTCTGTTCATAAATGCAAGAAAGCATTCGGCAGAGAGAAAAAAGTTGACATTCATATATTGAATTTGAAATATATCAAAAGAATTATCAGTGTTCCTGTCTATATTTTTCAGCAAAAAATATTTTCTCACTCTGCAGTGGTAGAAACGAACCACAGAAGGATTAACAAATAATAGATAAAACCTAAAATGAAAAATAAATAAATAAGCAGGCCTGAATATGGTTTACATAATGTATAACATAGAAAACAATAGCATATTGCCATTTGGAATACTGTGTTTTGTTGTGGATCTTTAAATATATGTATTCAAATAATAGAAATAAGCATGATTGTATCAGAGGCTTGATAAGGACTACCATACAAAAAGCAAATAAGATGACTGAATAATTTGATTGGAAACAGGACAGGGAAGACACAAGCAAAGAAATAGACTATTTCAAGAATATAAATGAAATATATGCATAATAAAACATTTCAGTCAAGTTTATCCTTTAGAACTCTTTCTTTTTTCAAATGTGTGCCTGTGCACATAATTATTTTGTGGAACTTTCTACCACAACATTTCATTAGATCAACAAAATTTAATAGTATACCTGTACCACTGAAACACATGTTATGGGTTTTTAAAAATGTCTATAGTTAAAAAATACTGAATGAAATCTAAATTCCCTGAATTCCTATGATTCAAGTTGTGCCTTGCCTTCTGATTGTCAGAGAAGCAACTTCAACTAAGCATAACTTCAGCTATAGCTGCCTATCGTGAATTTTCCTCTCTCTTTCTTAAAAGTAAGTCGTGCAGGCTGTAAAAAGACATAGAATCATGAAAGCTAACACTTACTCCAAAATGGCAATTGCTACTATGTCTTATTTTTATTTTCTTAATTATTAGATCTAGGTCCATTCAAATTTCATTTTTGATTTAAAAATGGACTTTTGTTGACATCCAGATGCTACATAAAATTAGCTAAATCTTGCTGTGTAGTGCATTTAGACAAAACAAGAATCAAGATAAAACAGAAACCACTTGACTTTGTTTTTCAGCATTAATTTCATTTTACTGTTATTATAACAATTTTATAACTCTTTGATTCAAAAATGTAAGATCTCCCTTCTTGTCTGAAAAAAAAAATAAATCCAAACATAAACTCCACAAAAAACAGACCTAAATTGCCAGAACAATTATCTGACATTTAACATGATATGTTTTTAGTACGTATTTGTTGCCATTTCTCACTGCACACACACTCAACCACGCTGTAGGATAAACACCAAGCAAGGAATTTTTCAAGTACTTTTTGCCATTTCTTCTTGTGTCTACGGCAATAGACTAGTGAGAAATATTTGCTTTGGCTAAGCAGCATGTAGGAATGGTTCAACAGTAGCCAGAAAGCAAATAAGCTTCTTCAGAGGCATGAAAATTAAGTGTAATCATACCTTGATTTATTTTGTGGAATTTTAACGAGGGACTCTGTATAAGTCCCAGAGGTACCTCAGTGCTTTAATTGTTTAATTATTATTTGTGATATGAAACAGATGCTTCCCTTGGTAACCTCCTCTACCTGGATATTACTTTGAAACATATGCTAAATGACCACCTTGCAATTAGGTCAAGACAACCAGATGGTTGTTTAATCTAAATGAATAATGTTAGAAAAATTATTTTAAAAGCATGTTTAGTAATGCTTCTAGTTTTTGTGTACTATGCTCTTTCACAGTCTGCATCCTCTTGATGGATTTTCAGTGCACCAGGAGAGGGTTAATGATAATTTATTTGTAGTAGCTCCTGTTTGATATGACTTTTTTTCCTTTTTTTCCTTTTTGACTCTTGAAATGGTGGTGGAAAAGATCAGCCTTAAGAAAAATGAGTATATTGATACATTATTTTAGAAAGTTAACGAGCAAGGTTGATCTCCTTGAGCATGTGAGAGTAATAAATATTCTTTTTCTCAGTGGCAAAGAAGCTTATTATTCAGAAGAACATTGCAGAGCTATCACTCCTATAGGTTGAAAAAAGCCATTACTTATATTGCATGTAGCAGCACGAGGCTTACCTCAAATTAGGAAGTTAAAAAATTTTTTCAAATATTTGTCAAGAGTTTTTCAATTGGTATGGTGGGTTTTTTTTCGTTTGGTTTTGTTGTGTTTTTTTTTTTTCTTTATATGCAGGCATTAATTCTGTATGGCTTTCAATCTGAAATTCATCCTTAAACAGTCGCATATTACACAAGTTTTCAGCACTGTTTTCATTACTTAGTTTACTCTTTCTTAATCTGTGGACTTGCTGCTTTTGTAGTTCTTTCAGTGTTGCTCATGGTTACTCAAGACTCGAAAGGGCTGATCAAGTTTCCTGACACATTCCTTTGTCCAGTCAGATTTTAAGAAGTCTCTAGCTGTATCTGGCATTTCCAAACACGCAGCTGAGAAATTAACAGCAACTCCGGATGACAAGCAACTTCTTTGGAAATGACAAATATGAATCTGATTCATGTAATTACCTATTATACAAACAACATACAATTGCTCTGTGCATTTGCAACATTGCCATCACATCCCAAACAAAGTACTAGAGCTGACACTCATGAATAGGATCTACAGGCCTGTGTGCCTAAATCAATCAGAATTTACAGAACATGTGCACCATTACAGACATGCACCTCTATCTGCTGAGGTGTTCAAAATAGACATATTCTATCACTCTCGTGTCTTTACTGTGAAAATCATTTGGAGGGGGGAGGAAGGATGGGGGAAAGGCAAAGGAAACATTGAATTTAATGCAGTAATGCATTTTTCTCTTTTCAATAAAACTGGACAAATGAAGTCATTATACTGGTTTCCTTGAAATCAGTTCCCCTCTCATTCTGATCTACTAATAACACAGTTTTGTCCTAACATGTAACCAGAAGCCTGAAGCTGTGGAGCTGAAATTGTCTCACTGTTAATCAAAGCTGTATTTTTTTATTATATAGGTCGAGGAACTAAACCTTCTCTGTGCAGCTTGATTGCTGGTACTGACATCACCACTTTTATTACTTTCACTGCTTTGGAAACAAATTGACATTCAGTTCAGAAATAACTCTGTTTGCTCAGCCAAACTGACTTTAATGCTCTCTCTGTGAGCTGACAGCTGGCTTGCAACAGATGATGATGAGTAATCAGCTGATCATGTCTGAAAACAGAACCATGCACCTGGAACCAACTTAAAATCACATTTCGATTACATTTGGAATAGCTATGGAGGCATCAAGAACTGATACAATATCATCGTATCTCTGTTCATTATGAGCTTTTGCAAAATTGGTTACTTCCAGATGAATTTGCATAGCTGAGTTTACCTGTGCTTGTATGGGAAACTCTTCTCCAGTTCTGTAAATTTAAGCATTCTTTGACATCCACAGATTTTGTTGTTTGGAAAATGTTTCATCAGACCGAAGTAAAATTAAGATAGTTATCATCAGAGATTAATGTCTCTACATTCAAATAAAAAACCTCTTGTAGGCTTGGGTCACCAACACAATCTTTTGCTTTCAGGATCTTTTATCATCTCTCATATCATCTCTCATGTTCTCCATAACTATAAATCTTGGTGATATTGGTATAAATGTTTGTGTCTTAGCCACAGAAATGCTCAAGTTGAATACATTTTCATAAGAGTTATACACAAAAAATAGAGACATGATTAGCTGATTTTGCTTGTTGACATACCAAATGACAAGTGGAACAACAAGCTTTTCATTTCATGAGACCATTGCTCAGTGTCAGTGGTTGTAGTGCTTATGTCTAGTCACATATTTAGGAGAGGTAGCAAACAACGTCCGCAATTAGTTAAAGATCAGTATGTAAGCCCCACTATGTGATACAACAACAAAGATCTTTGGAGATATCTGAAGTGCAGAAAGGACAAGCCTACAACAAGGGAATTCTGTGATCTTCAGTTATCCAAGGAGTTTATGAGTGAGGGAATGGCTAAATGACATTTTTGATACTACGTTAATCACATGGTTTAAACACAGGTTTTTATAGTATATGCTACCAGAGTCCTATGTATAACCTCCCATGGTAAATAAGCATTAGGCATGCGTCTTCTGAACATGGAGGAGTCTTTCTAGATGTTCTAATACGAGGGTACAACCACAGTTGTACTTTGTAACAGATATTTATCAGGAAGTAAAAAGCTTTATGGAAAGGGTCTCTCTGAGAGGACAAACACACGGCTTCTTTGGAAAGGAACACAGAGGAAAAAAGAGAAGGAATTAATTTTTTATATTTTTTATTTAATTTTTTATATTTGAAATTTTCAGATAAGATGTTTCATCATGGTGTTTAAAGGACCTGGGGTGAAAAAAAACCCAACAAACCAAAACCACGAAAAACAACAACAGTCTGTTTTATAGCCTATATGTTTGATTCTCAGTTGTTCCTACTGTTCCCATTAGTGTCATACTTTATTTAGAGTAGCAGAGTTTTATAGCATGGAGACTTTATCAATGTGTAAAAGTACTTCAGTAAAGAATAAGAAGCCAGACTCTTTGCTGCAGTGGCATTGAGTGATGGTACAAGAGATTGTAATCACAAATTGAAACACCAGAAATTAATTTAAATATGAGAAAACTGTTCTGTAGATGTCAAACACAGGTTAGAGTGGCTGTGAAGTTGCCATCTTTGGAGACATTCAGTTGAACCCATTTCTGAGCTGGATTAGACAGTCTTCAGAAGTCCCCACCGACCTCATCACTGACTCTGTGACTATTGTGGAAGGACTTCTGCTTTGGAGGAAATTGCAATTTTCCTGGGAAGCAAGCTGGTCTGTTCATGAAGATGAGCTTGTAGGGACTGTAGGACGTCAAGAGCAGAAGACATGAGACATAGAAAGATCAGCATCTCACCGAGGACATGTGAAAGAGCAGAACAAAGGGAGTGGCTGGTAGCCAAGCCTCAAGGACAAGGAAAAGGAAACTTCATGGAGTGCAAATGCTGGTACTCTGGGCTTGGTTTGGTTGTTGCAAATCAACATACACATTTCATTTTAATGACCTCATCACAGACATGTTTTTTTTAATTTGTTCATTTTCAGATTTATATAATCATATATTTAAATTCTAGCTGCTAGTGAGACTGCTATTTTATGAAGTCTAATCAACTCTTCAGACATGAATATCATCATCTCTATATCACAAATACAAACCCAGTTACTTTCTGTTCATGACCATCTCCTTTATTGTTGCTTTATCCATTATCATTGCATGTCATATACAGAAGCTTTCTCAAAAAAATCCCATGAGATTTTGCACTTTTGAGTTTGTCTTCACTATTTTTTCAGTCACTTCGGAAAACCAGGATGTGTTTTGCATGCAAACAAAGCAGCTGGAAAATGCTTCAATCAACCTCTAAAATCAAGGTCATATTTTTAGCTTGTTCAGTGCGAGGGCCTCACAGTGATAGCAGATAATATACAGTACTGATTTTTTTAGAATATTCCTGTTTTCTTCTTTGTTTTGAAAGTAAATTAAAATTTACCCTGTCATCAGCACACACTATAGTGTATTTTTAAAGAAAATAAACTGGTTTGTAATGACAGTGGAGCAGCTTTGTTCTCCCTCAAATTTATCTCAATGATTTTTTAGTGAATCAATTCAAACTGTGTGAAAACTTCCTTTTTCTACTTTGGGAAGAGTAGATTGTGCTTAAGAGCTGAACAAACAGAGGAAACAAAGTGTGCTGTCACAATCTCTAGGATACAGAGGATCACTGAAATCCATCAAACCGATATGAGCAGGAAAAAAAAAATCTTCTTTTCCAAAGATATGTTTGGGCAAGAGTGTAAGTTAGAGCTGATGACAAATCTCAGAAAAAGGAACGCCGTAAGAAACAAGCATTATGTCTTTCCTGTTGGCAGTACAAGGAGGAGCTCAACACTAGAGTTGCACAAGGTAGACGCCAAAGTATAACACACTTTACCTGTGTTTGTTACTGCTCAGTGACTAAGAATAGTACAAGACTGTAGAATTAAAAATGCATACACACACACAAAAGATAAAAAAAAAGATAAAAGCAATTAGCAACTGTCTTTGTTTGATACGGCCATGGAATGTCTTCAAGAGCAGCACAGAATGGGGCAGAATATTATACATATTAGCCTGAAAATCAATTGCCTCTCACTTTGCTTTCTCAGAGCAGCACAGATGTTTCTCCTTGATTTTTTGAAGACATTTGAACAATAATATTGTCATAAAAAACTTGCAGTGGATGGGTCTGTTCTTCTAAAAATCATGGCATTTTAATCACCATCTTTTGAAGAAGAGTTAGTGTTGTGAGAGCATTTCACCTAACTTCTTTACTCAGCCCCTTCTTTTTCCTTCTTAAGAGTTGCAAAGAAAATGGGTGAAAGGTGCAAAGAAGATGAAAAGAAGTGAAGGAAGGATGTGGCCTTACAGAAAAATCACTAATCTCAGCAGGAAGATAGGGTGGGACTGAAGTAAGAGCACAGAGATTCTTTTCAGAGAAAGAGGAAAGCACTTGAAAAACAAAACCCCAGAAACTTTAACTGTACTTTAGTCAGTAAAGAAGAGCAGAAAATAGAAGGATGTCAAGCATGTGGGGCTGCCAAAAAACTGAGGATAACAAGTTATAAGTTAAAAGAGGGGCTCACCTTACTGCTATAACAACCTAGGGTAGCCACCTTCAGGGTCTTATCCAGTATGTTTATGCTTTCCCCCTCCCAATAAGGGCTCTCTTGCCTGTTCATATCAGGACTGTGAGTTTGCTTTTGAAATATTGCTGTTCCTCATCTATTTTTTCCTTCAAGTCCATGTCCACAACTCTCTTTTGCCTTTAAAACTCTCAGTCCTTATCCTTCTTGCTTTCTAAAGCATTTATGTCTCTCTCCTTGTACCTTTAGGATTGCTAACATATATGATTTGTAAGACAGTTGTACCTCCTTTCAAGCTTCAGACATTAAAATCAAATGTCTAAACCCCTCAGTTTTCATCATATTTTGTTTTTAATTTAAAATTGTCTTTCTAATAGCAAAAAAGAAAAAAATGCATCAGTCAAAAATAAAGGAGGTAGGAAAAGAGCAAAACACAAAAGCTATGTTTTCATTTTGTTGTCATGGTTTCATTTCATTTTTAATGGGATTTTTCTTAAAATGGATTTCACTTTTTATTTCTTTTATACTGCTTTTTTCCTCATGCTTTTTATAACTTTCCTCATGCATTCTTGTTTCATTTCCCTCAGTTTCCTAAACATTCCACTGTTATTTTGTCCTAGCATTCTTCTGGAATAGTTTTTTGTATCTACCATATTTTCTTTAGTGCTTCTCCTTATGTTGTCTTATGGAACTACACAACATCAACATTAGACAAGGCTAAAATACATGCAGAAAGTCAACAAACATGATTTATAAGAGTATTCATTATATACTCTACCATCACCACCATCATTTCCATATCTGGGTAGGAACGTCTTAATGTTACCCTAACTCAGGTGTGAAACCAATAAAATGCATTCAGACTCTTGGTCGTTTTCTCAGTTTTTTTTAATTTGCAGTGATCCTTAACATGCTAACAGATATTGGGGGTCAACTGAAGTTGGACAGCAGAAAATGCTTTTATCACCTGGCCCTGCACTAAATGCAATAGATCCAGCTATGCCTGAGAGAGAAATGAGGAGACATATACTGATGTTACCAGCTTCATCAAACTGTTTTTAATCTATTGCCATAGGTTACCTAGACCCTTTTATCTTGCTAAGGCTCTACACACTTTCACCAGTTCCACCCAGAGTTTTTACAACAAATAGGTATAGTTACTTGGCAAGGTATGATAGCAAACACACTCTTCCAAATACTGTGCAACTACTCAGCGTGAGGCTAAGCAGAGGTCAGATACAGTCAAGGGATTTGTGCATGCAACAGGAAAATCTAGAAGGTCACTTTTTGTTGAGAGATTCAGTCAGGAACTTGCTCCATAGGTTGAAAGCTGAAATATTATATAGGAAATGTTAACTTTAATCTTTAATCAGTGCCTGGATATGCTACTTTTGAGTGGCATATGCTATTTCAAGACCTAGTTTCTTGCATCTGAGAACATGCATATGGATCAATTAAACTGGAATACATAGAGAGAAAAAAAAAAGGATAAAAATGAGAATAAAACCCAAACTAACAATTTTTTAATATATAAAAATTTTGCTAAACTTTTAAAGAATTATTAAAAATAGGCAAAATTTAATAATTCTTTTCCAAATAAGAAAACTATCATGATCAGTTAAGTTCCCATTCAGTAACTTCTTATACAAGGATATAAAATTGGCATAAGGCAAAATCTGTTTGTATCTGGAATGTTATTTTTCCTTTCTGTCCTTAATAAAAATAATACTAGGTTTCAAAAAGAGATTTGCCTTGATTTTATGATAATTTCTATTCCTGTGTGTTCTTTTTATAAAACTCTTTGTAGAACTTTTTATTTGTTAACTTTGTTCTAGGATTTAGAAGTTAGCAAGGATTGCACCTTCTCACTGTCTGTAAAGTTTAACTGCTTATTGTAACTGCAGTATTACCATAACCTAAATACTTACCCTCACACATTTTTGGTTGTAGAACACTGTTTAGCTTGTCACCATGTAATCCAAATCCTGTTTTTTAATGAAACTTAAGCAAATTTTTTTTTCTGTTTGGCACACTATGTCAGATGATACGCAGTTTTCATGCAAGATCCATGAGGAGGGTATGACTATATATGGTATGCAAATGATATTCAAATATGCCCTTGTTTTCTGACAGAACCATTGATGCTCAAGGATATCCTTCCTTCCCCAAATGAGATGCAAAGAATGAAAAAATATCCCAAGTTCAGCAACTGCCAAAACTACACATCTAGTCTTGCTTTCCTGGCCCTGCAAGCTGCATACCAAACCCCCCATGTGACTGAAAAGCAAAAGACATTTATTCTGTAACTTATAAGGGCAGATAGGTCTCTCTGAATGGTTCAAAGGTAGAAGAGAACAAAAGGTATGGGAGAACTCCCCGGGAGATCTCACTGTTCTATTACCAGCGGGAGGAGGGACGCACACCTTGATCATTGAATGACCTTTTGATTTCAGCTTCAAAAGAGCTTCATGTCTCCACATAGCTGGGGATTTCAATCAGGCAGAAGCCCATGTGCTGCACTCTACTGCACGCTAAGCACCCCTTCCATAGAAAGCTTGAACTAACATACCACTCTCAAGCCTTCTCCAGAGGTAATACTTAAATGAAAGAGGTAATTACATGGCCAGCCAGTCAGCAAGTGTCAGATTTATTTAAAATAAAATTTACAAAGAAAAGATCTCATAAATCTAAGAGTCAGGTTTACTTATCACAGGTTTTGTCTTTCAAACCACAATTATACAGGCAAAAGGTAGCAGCAATAGCACTAATAAGCAACAAACTATAGTTGTGAACAAACATTGATGACATCAAAAGTTCAATGTCCATAAAAAGTCTCGAAGAAAGGAGGGCCGGAATAGTGGTTTTTCCATGTTTATAAAAGCAGTAATGTGTAGTGCACAGGGAGTGTCCATGACATATTTCTCTTTCTCACTTGGAATTAAGGATACAAAAATTATGACTCAAATTAATTCTGTTATGAGTTTGTATCTTAGGCACAAGCTTAGGTCCTATGCTTGTATAGCAATGCTAAAGTTAATAGAAATCATCTCATTAACCTCCTCAGAGGTTCTTGTGCTAAATTTTATATGAGCTGCTTTATGTGTTTATCTTCTATGTCTCACATACTTCATACAAAGGAAACGTAAGCAGTTTCTCTTTCAGATTATATTCAATATTTTATGTGCTGAACAGAGACACTTTCTTCACTTTCCTTAATCTTTTTTTTCTTAACATTGCACCATTTGAAATTACAGGTAATATGGGAAGTGACTATGTCTTAACAGGTTTCTTGTTTTTCCAGCAGCCGTATATTATTTTAGACTGTGTAGGCAGTATTTTCTATGTTATTTCCAAAACTATGTTTCAACTGTAAGAAAAAAGGTAATTATTTTGCACTGAAGGTGCAGTAATTATTAGCTACTTATTTTCACAACAAATTGTGAATAAAGATATTTACACATTTATTTTACTTATTTGTTAGTCTGTGTTCTATCTAATTTCTATTTAGAAACTACGAGGAACTTGGGTTCCAAATATGCATGTGATTTGACAGTGGTGTTTCAAAAATGCTGCACATTGAGCAATGTCCTGCTTACTGCAGCCACTTACTATGTAAAATGCACATTTGTCTTGTGTGCACTAGAACAGCCTGCAGCTTGCAAAATATTGTGTATCCACAGACCATTTCTGTATAAGAGACTCAGATGAACCAGTTACATACCCAAATTCAGTGGTTATTCATCCGAGTTGCATATCAGATTTTGGGAAAAAGAGATGGATACAGACAAACAACCCCCCACTCCCACCCCCCACCTTTTATCTAATTCTTTCTCCCTCGTATCCCTGCCCCAATATATTTAATCGATAAAAATGATTCAATTGAATTTAATCTACATTTACCCACATTTTCTTAGCCCCTTCATTTTCTTTTCTTGTAAACTTAATACACTAGTGCTTTGCTATCCACAATAATGGCTTTGCTCCTCAGTGGAATTCATAGAATCACAGAATAGGTAAGGTTGGAAGGGACCGCAGTGGGTCATCTGGTCCAACCTCCCTGTTCAAGCAGGGCCATCCTAGAGCACCTTGCACAAGATTAAGATCAGACGGTTCTTGAACATCTCTGGTGGGGGAGGCTCCAAAACCTCTCTGGACAGTCTGTTCCAGTGCATAGTCACTCACACAGGAAAGAATTTTTTTCTTCATATTCAGGTGGAACTTCCTGTACATCAGTTTCTGCCCGTTGCCTCTTGTCCAACTGATTGGCACCACCTGGCTCTATCCTCTTGGCACTCCCTCTTCACATACTTATAGACATTGATGAGGTTTCCTCTCAGTTGTCTCTTCTTGAGACTGAACAGGCCCAACTCTCTCAGTCTTTCCTCGTAAGGGAGATGCCCTAGGTCCCTAATCATCTTCATAGTCCTCTGCTGGACTTGCTCCAGGAGCTTCATGTCTCTCTTGTACTGAGGAGCCCAGAACTGGACACAGCACTCCACATGTGGTCTCACCACGGCTGAGCAGAGGGGCAGTATCACCTCCTTTAACCTGCTATCAATGCTCTTGTGGCCTTCTTGGTCACAAAGGCGCACTGCTGGCTCATGGACAGATTGTTGTCCAACAGGACCCCCAGGTCCTGATACTTTCCAGCAGGTCAGTCCCCAGCCTATCCTGATGCAAGGGGTTATTCTTCCTGTATTTGCCTTTGTTGAATTTCAGACAGTTCCTTTCAGCCCATCCCCTCATCCTGCTGAGGTCTTTCTGCAGGGCTGCACAGTCCTCTTGGGTATCGTCCACTCCTCCCAGCTCTGTGCCATCACCTTCAGTGAACTTTCTGAGGAGGAATCTGTCCCTTCATCCAAGTCATTTATGAGCGATTTAAACAGTACTGGGACCAGTATTGAACCTTGAGGGAGAGCACTAGTGACAGACCTCCAACTAGACCCTTTGTCACTGATTACAACCCTCTGGGATCTGCTGTTCAACGAGTTCTCAATCCACCTCACTGTCCACCTATCCAGTCCATGTTTCCTGAGTTTACCTATGAGGATACTGTGGGAGACAGTGTAGAAAGCCTTGCTGAAGTCGAGGTAAACAATATCCACTGCTCTCCTCCCCTCGTCCATCCAAGGTAGTTTTTTCATCATAGAAAGCAATCAGGTTGGGCAAGCATTCACCTTTAGTGAATCCATGCTGACTATTCCTGATCACTTTCTCCATGTGGATAGAGATGGTCTCCAGAATGAAGTAATCCATTACCTTTCCAGGGATTGAAGTGAGGCTGACTGACCTGTAGTTCCCTGGGTCTTCCTTGTCCTTTTTGAAGACTGGGGTGACATTTGATTTCTTCTAGTTGTCAGGCACCTTTCCAGATCGCCACAACCTTTCAAAGATGATTGTGAGTGTCCTTGCTATGGTGTCCGCCAGCTCTCAGCATCCACAAGGATGCATCCCATCAAGGCGTACAGACTTGGGGATATCAAATCTGCCTAGATGGTCTCTAACCCCGTCCTCATTGACCAAAGGAGACTCTTTCTTCCAACATTTATTTACTCTAGTCTCTTGGGTCAGAGATTTCTGTAGGCTGACAGTGATGGACAGTCTGAAAACTTCTACTTCCTCTATTACACTTAAAAGAAATATTCACTTCCCTTGTAATCTGCCCTTATTAACCTGTCAACACTTTTCAATTGTCATAACGTTGCATCAAATCTAAAATTAGTGAAATGAAGCATTTCTATGTAATGCTTCAGTTGCTTCTCTGCTTTTAATATGTCACTTTATAGTGTGGTCTGAAGGATAACAGACTGATCAGCAGTTTCACTGTCTGTCTTACCCTCAGAGAAAGACAGGAGACAGCTGTTACTCTAATTTTTTATTTTCACCCCCTGCTGACCGTAGAGAGGCAGCAGTGAGTGGAGGAATGAGCAACCAAAAAACGTTACTTAATTCAGAAATCATAGAATCATAGAATAATAGAATCAAGCAGGTTGGAAAAGACCTCCAAGATGATCAAGTCCAACCTTTGATCCAACACTGCCATGGTTACTAGACCATGGCACTAAGTGTATTTATTTTCTCATCTTAAAAACATCCAGGGACAGAGAATCCACCACTTCCCTGGGCAGCCCATTCCAATGCCTGATTACAGAGAGTAAAAAAATTTTTTCCTAATGTCCAACCTAAACTTCCCCTGGCAGAACTTAAAATCGTGCCCGCTTGTCCTACTGCTGGTTGCCTGGGAGAAGAGACCAACCCCCACCTGGCTACAACCTCCCTTCAGGTAGTTGTAGGGAGTGATGAGGTCTCCCTTGAGCCTGCTCTTCTCCAGGCTAAACAACCCCAGCTCCCTCAGCCTCTCCTCATAGGACTTGTGCTCCAGTCCCTTCACCAGCCTTGTTGCTCTTCTCTGGACCTGCTCCAGCACCTCAATATCCTTCCTGAACTGAGGGGCCCAGAACTGGACACAGTACTCCAGGTGTGGCCTCACCAGTGCTGAGTACAGGGGAAGAATCACTGCCCTGGTCCTGCTGGCCACGCTGTTCCTAATACAGGCCAGGATGCCATTGGCCTTCTTGGCCACCTGGGCACACTGCTGGCTCGTGTTCAGCTTCCTGTCGATTAGTACCCCCAGGTCCCTTTCTACCTGGCTGCGGGGGGCTGTGGTGGCCAAAGTGCAGGAGCCGGCACTTGGCCTTGTTGAACCTCATCCCATTGGAATCAGCTCAACTCTCCAGTCTGTCCAGGTCCCTGTGAAGAGCCCTCCTGCCTTCCAGCAGATCAACACTCCTCCCCACCAACTTGATGTCATCTGCAGATTTGCTAATGGTGGACTCAATCCCCTCATCTAAATCATCAGTGAAGATATTAAACAGGACTGGGCCCAACACTGATCCCTGAGGGACACCACTAGTGACCGGCCACCAGCTGGATGCAGCATCGTTCACCACCACTCTTTGGGCCCGGCCATCAGCCAGTTCCTAACCCAGCACAGAATGCCCCTGTCGAAGCCATGGGCTTTTTCAGAAGGATGCTGTGGGAGACGGTGTCAAAGGCTTCGCTGAAGTCCAGATAGATCACATCCACAGCCTTGCCATCATCCACCAGGCGGGTCACCTGGTCATAAAGGAGATCAGTTTGGTCAGACAGGACCTGCCCTTCCTAAACCTGTGCTGGCTGTCTCCCTCATATAACTCCCCTGGGTTATACATCTGTTTTGTGGGTTAAAACCAGTTTTTCTATGTATCATTGTATTTATTGTAATCTTTCTAGTGAATTGTAACTCTGACTTGTAATCTCTCTTGAGCTGGGTTCATTTCTCCAGCTGGTTTACTTTTAAACCAGCACACCCAGCCAAAATGAGCACAGAGCTTTAAGTCCCTTTTTTGGACAAGGCACTGAAATTTGTCTCTGCTGCAAGCTGAAATCCCCATGCAACCTGCTGACTCTTGTGCAACTTTCAAAGAGACAATTCAGTATTACCCTGCCCCTGGAGTGTTGTAATTGTCCACTATGTTTTAGACAAGCATACAACCAGGATTAATTTAATTTCCATTTAATCTACTTCTATAATATCTTAAAAACAGACAAAAATTATCTCAGTGTTTGATAAAAAAGACAAAATGAAGTATGAACTTTCTCACAGAACTATCAAATTTTATATTTTATGGCTAGGAAGAAAAAATATAAACTTCCTTTTTATGCCACATTCCCATTTCCATATAAAACTTACACAGCATGCAGCAAATCAGCTTAAAGATAAACTGTTAATATACTTTGCTTGCAAAGGGCAGACCATTAACAGAAAGTTTACTTTAGGCCTTTAAAATTCTTCTCCTATCTTCCACTCTCTCTGGCTCTGTGACCTCAGGGGATGTAATCCCTTAAAATGCAGCTCATCTTCAATTAGCAGAGAGAACATATGTATGTTCTTCACTGAAATCCCCAGGTATCGTGCAATGAAGTTCACTTCAGATTTTACAGTTAATTAAAGCCTCATACACATTTTCTGATTCTCCATCTAGCAATGGAGAATTTTAAAGCTCAGACCACTTTAGCTACTCTGCTAAAAAGCTTGTTAATAAATATTAATGTTCACGTGCCTTTCTTGCTGACCAACACACTGTAATGGGAAGTTTATAACCCCTGATCTATTAACAACAGGATGAGTGGAAACTGAGGTTTCAGAAGGGACCAGAGTTTGAACTGTTTTTTTAAAGATAATCCCTCACAGAGATCAGAGTCCAATGAGAAAATGGACCTTGAAAATGTGTAAATAAACCTTGAGAAGAGGTTAAAAAGTATTTCCAGGTTATAACCTTGAGAAATAGTTATAACCTTGAAAAATAGTAAGGAAAAAGTCATCTTTTCTGAATAATATGCTAAAGTCTTGTAGTAGGCAGATGTGACTTGCTGATATTCACTAGAATAGATAGCATGGTCTTTGAGGGAAATAAAGTACATTGTTTTCTGACCAACTCCTTTCAACAATTACAGTATGTGTTCAAACCCTTCTTTTTTATTTAATCTGTTGTGTAAGAAATATCTATATAACAGTCGCTTGACAGCTGGTTTGATCTCATAGGAAGAAGATTCAGTGCTATTTTTTTTTATTTTAGTAGATTTCCTAGCCCTATTTCTCTTCAAAATAGTAACTCTGATTAACTCAGTGCTTCTTCCTCCTTTTTCTTTCCTCCCTCAGCTAATATTGAGCCTTCTTTTAACAGGTTGTTCCAATCACCTTTTTAATCTGTCATCCTCTTTCCCTCCTTCTGATTGCTGCTTCTCTTTTCTCCACTTTTCTTCCATTTTCCCTCAATATCCCACTTTTACCTTTTTAACATTCATGCTATCCTCCTGATCTTTCACTGGACTGAAGGCCCTTGATCATGGAATAATCTCATGCTTCAAGAAGTTATTCTCTGAAGACTGACTTTAAAAATATCACCACACTGTTATTCTCCCATGCATCTTGATGTGAGGTTGATCTTCAGATCAACAGGGCTTTTGTTACAAATGAAAATACTTTTATTCCTTATGTTTTAAAACACCACAGTAGGCCAGGTGACTACAGGCACCAGTGTTTCTGAAATAAATTCCTTTATTTTCTTTTTTTCTTATTTTTTGATTGAAGTGACTAAGAGATAGAGTTTGCTAGGCACATTAAGTGACTGAAAGACTTAATGAAGACTTAGGTCTTCATTCTGTTTCTGATATTGTCAAATCGCACCCTTGATCCTTGTATAAGAAACTGCTCTGAGGTCAAAGGGCATACACAAATATAGTTAAAGACAGAATTATTTTCTTTTCACCTGAGTGGCTCCTGGGCCCATGGTGAACTTTTTTTGGGTTTTTTGATTATTTTTTTAATTAAAGTGCAGTTGGGGAAACCATTACAAAATTAGCTGAAACATACTGTGCTCATGGGAGTTCTGCCCATGTCTGTTGAGGGACACACATACAATAAGCTTTCTGCAGAGACCTTGGGGAGACAAGTTACCATCTGCCAGTGTTGGTTGTGAAACAAGGGTTCTACAAGAAGAGGAATGTACATTGCAAAATAGTTTTGCATTGCTACATATCCCACAAGATCCAGGGACATATAAAGCTAGACTTAGCTTAATGCTAATCCTCTCCTGAAGTTTAGAAAGCTTATGAGAAAAGAATGAAGAGGATTTTTTTTTATATATGAAATATTTTCTATTTCTGAAACTGCCAGTAATAATGTATTAATAATTGCATTGATACAAGAGCAGGATGGATGGTAATCTACATTACCCTTTCCTGATGTTGATGTTTGTCTTATAAGGCATATAAAAGGATGTATGTTTCAGAAGCAATTCCTTTTGTGTAGTCAGCATATACTTGACTACTTTGGGAGTGGTGTTCTTCATAATTTCTTGTCAGGTAAACCTGTTGTCTAAAACACTGTCAGTCTGAACAATACCTTACCATGGGTACTGGTATAAGTACCCATCCTTGATGGAATATTTTCTGAGTATCCATTGTATTCACACTATTTCTGCAATTCTAACTTTAAATGGTTTACAACAATTATTTTCTTTTGGTCTCTGTCCCTTATATATTCTCCTTCAGAAGAGAACTGGATGCATTTCTTTAATATAGAAAGGGAATCTGCAAAAGCTAAGAAAGATTAAGGGCTAGAAATGTCAGATGTTATAAATCAGCATATATCTGTTGATTCCACTAGGTCTTTGCACAGTTAACTTGACCTGTTTCTACATCTGCAATAACATGGTCTCATTTAATAATCGAGATAGTTTTTTCATTACATGCCGTAGTGGATTTGCATTTCTGTGGGGCTGTTTTTTTTGTCTGTGGATATATTTGGAGTTGAGATAGAAAAATTACATTATTCTATTTGAAACTATTTAAATAAGAGGAACTCTCGCACAGAAAAAAAATACGGTACTCTGTAATTTCCTCTTTTATGACAGCTTATAGATCTCATATGTTATGTTAATGAAATGGCTTGGTCCATTGTTGGTCATGGAAATTAAAGAAATAATTCTTTAACTCTGTGATCATTTCCCATCTGAATAGCAAGCCACTGTAATTTGACAAAGTGAAGTATATATGTAGGTAAATTGTAAATACTCAACCTTAACTAAATAACAAGTTTGTAACACAGGTGTTTCTACAAGGTCAGGGGAAAAAAATAAACCTACAAAACCTCAGATGTCCTGTTAATATTATACAATAATATAATTTCTTACAACTCTTCTGCCAAAGATTACGAATGCTAAGTAAGTTTATTACAGATTCTCAATTGACTGCCAATAGGAAAGGAAGACAAGGAAAGGAAGTACTGTATTTTCCATGTAAAATGGATATTTTTCTATTCACTAACCTATAAAATTATTGCTAAATAAAGAGAAACTGCAGAGAAAAATGTGTTCCTTCTTCATCAATCCATGACAGGATTTTACCTATATATAAGAACTGGAAAACTCACTGCACAAATTTTCCTATTAGTCCTCTTTGATTTTTCAAGGTTCTGGGGAAAATATGACATTTTTCTTTAAGAATACATTCAGAATTTTATGTGTTGGAATTACTTTAATAGAACGCAAATTGATAAAGATCTGTTTAACTTGGTGGTAATACCAGAAAATGTGTTAGATTCTAAATGTTGCAAATACCCTTTTTTTTTTTTTTTTTTTTACATGATATACCTTGAGTTTTTCTTTCTCAACAGTTTTCAAAAATTAACATGTTCATCTTAGCATTTTAGTCTCTTTTGGTAACTGAGTGTGAAAGCAGTAATCAAATTAGTGGAATTAAGAAAAATTACATGGGTAAATACTAAATGATGAAGAAAATTACAAAATTCTAAGACCTGCAATATTTCAGGGCTAACAGAGAAACACAAACAGATCATTAAATTATGCTTTATTAAAATAAAAAAAAAAAGATTCAGGAAGCATTGTATGTTAATTCTGCATAATCTATGGGGATTTGTTTTAAGGTATCTGTTAAAATCTGTAATTTTGTCAATAAAAACTTGCCTACATTTTTAAGATACACAGGGGGGTATTTATGACCTAGACTTGGATTCAGCTATATCAAATACATTTGTGGATTATACCCTTAACAGCTCTGTAATGCTCTGAATGGCTTTGATATGGGTAGGGATGTACATGGGGTAAAAGAGATATTTTATTAAGGGGAGGGTATATAATTGCTAGTGTGAGCATCAGAGGAATGGTAAGACAAAGATGTACTCTAAAAGAAACAATTATTTTCTATAATTTGTAAATGCCTTTATAAATTTTGGAAGGGGTGTGGTGTTCTGTTGTCATCATCATCATCCATTTCCCCCTTCCATTAAGCTCATATCAAAACAAAAACATACCTTGGATCTGGAAGGATCTTGTGTGCAAGAGAGGGAAAAGGTGTTTGGAAATCGGTTGCTGTGAATGTCACAATTTTGTCAGGGGCAGACAGTTGTCTGATAAAGTTTAGCTCTACTCTACCCTTCTGATTCCTACTTTTGTTCTTTATTTGTGTCTGTAACAGCTGACCTACTTGCCTCTTTTTTTGTATTTATGTTTGAGAATAAAACAGCACTCTGACTTTAATAAATCTGTCTGGGGTTACCTTTAGATGTCTGCTATATATATTTTAAGATTATCTTTAGAATACACGTCACAAAAGAGCCAGGCAAAGGCAAATTCAGTTAGTGGTATATAATAACCCATATACTGTATGGTTTATAGCAAATTTATTTATGGTTTATTAGCAAATCCCTAATAAACAATAATAGAACTTATGATTCCTCATTAAAAAAAAAAAAGTTTTTTTGCTAGAGACTTCTTTTTAATTTTTAATTTTAGGCCCTGCTTTAAGCTTCCCTCCATAGGTAGATTTTCATACTTGTTGAAAAGAATTACAAATGCTTCCATCAGCAGGTGATTGAGCAATTTTGATCTCTTTGTTTTGTGGGAGTTATATTGCTTAAATATTTATCACAACACTTTTAAGAAATCATAATCTTTGCAGAATGAAATTGAAGGTATTTCCTGATCATCTGCCATTGTATTTCCTCTTAATCAGTTATTTAATGTAGAGAATAGGATTTCATTTTATAGTGAGACTGATTTGACAGGGTTGGGTCCAAAATATACATAAATTTCCATATGGTATATGTCAATGAGAACTTGAATATCTGACAAGTAAAGACACGTGGTCAAGTTTCCTTTGCAGTGACAAACCGAGCATGCAGTCATATTCCCTTTGCAGTGCAATCCCTTGAAGGACACAAGGTCAGTCTGTTTAGATCATAAACATTAGTTACAGTGTCTAAACAGGGATTCTTCTCATAAAAAATCTGATGTTTTCTTCTTGTAAATGTATCAGTTGTTGAATCATCTAATGTAGGACATTTAACATTATTTATTTAGATCTCTTGTCTGTTATTATATTCCCTTGTGCTGTACAAGTTTGGAAGTAATAAATAAGAGTGTTAGATGAAAATAGAGTTTTTCTGAGAAAAGCAACTTCATACCATCTTTGTTCAAATCTTTTATGAAAACACAATAGAATCAAGGGTAGGCCTTTTTTTTTAAGACATACAAATGCTTAATAAATAACAGATGTATACAGATCGTGCAATTGGATGAAGATGTCTGCTTTTTTCTGGGATGTTTTTCTATGGAATTTCAGATTAAATGGATTGATCAAAAGTTTCCATATCTTAAAGATCACTGAAAAAAGCCAAGAGAAACAAAAAGCTGCCCATCACTGAGAAAGAAATCTCAGCCACACAAGGTGCGAGGAGACTGCAGGGGCAAGAACAAAGGCTTGTGTTTCTCTGCTCTGTGTCAGAAGGCTTAGCAATTTTTTAAAGAAAATAGTCATAGACTAGACAATATTTGGAAAAGAATAAGACTATAAGAAAAGCTAGATGATGGGAAAAAAGTGAGAGATGGTTGCTAAAAGAAATTACCTGTCTTAGAACCAAGTTATCACCCTAAATTTTATGATCTTAATAAAATCATAAATTGTTTAGTAAAACAATTTTATGTGATAAACTGTAAAAACTGCTTTCTATTCATTCTTACATTCACTACTTCTGTAGGATTATTTCTCATACTAGGGGGATAAGGGTGTAGAGGGGTGGGGGAAGGAGAACACAAACACCATTCCTTTTGTGTTTGATCAAGTTTCTCATTAAACAGAAAATTCAGGATTGGTCTTTACTAATCAATTTATAATAATTATTCAACAGAAAATGGCAACAGTGAGATTTCCAACAAGTTAAAAAATAAGAAAGGTTTAAATCACAAAGCATGTTTATAAGAAGATTGACCTAATATTCTAATAAGCACTACTGCCCCAAGATAAAGATGAAAAAAGGACACTTTAAAGATGAGCTCAGCTTTGGGGAAAAACAAAAAAAAAAAAAAAGGAAAGAAAAAAACATTCTGCAGTTTGCACTCAGTCTTTTACAGTCTGTCTTCTAATTTATACAGTGTGAGTTAAAGTTACAAGCGTAAATAGGGCATATAATATACCTTTTACAGAACATATCAGAGCTCTCAGGAAAGAAGATTTAAGGCTTATACAAAGATACACAGTAATCTATTTCTGAAATAGTATTTGGTTTCCTTCTTAAAGGCAAATAAAAGAAAGCAAACAGATATTCTGGAAATGAAAAAGGAGGTTCTCCCATTTCCTGAGAAATAGTGCCAGCTGAATGCAAAACTCTCTGTAGAACCTAGTATCATTGAAAGTCAGAGCCCTGAATGACACCAGTTGGATATTCTACAAATATTCTAGAAATATATTTCCCAAATATGATGGTAATGTCAGAAGAGGTTGACCAGCTAAATATGGTGGTATATTAGGTATATTGAACCAGATAGGTGATACAATGAAAACTTCTATGAGAGGAAAATGAGGGAAATCCTGAAAACTTGGAATGATAAAAAGTTCATTGCACACTTAGTTTTATGTTGAGCTCAGCAGCTCTTCAGGTTATGGACAGTGAGGACCCATGGATGCTGCTTACTTTTCAATACTCTGAAAAAAATTGTACGTTGCAACCTATAATGTACTAATAAACTCTTTTTGCCATCTCTCTCCAGTAGAAATTAATAATCTTATATGAACATCTAGTATTCCTATCAAATTTAATGATTTTTTTATTAAATTTATTGAAATACACCTGCAATTCTCTTCCTCCCTATTTCAAACACTACCTCAGAGATTATTGGGGTTGAAGGTTTTCTAGAGGCTATATTGGTGTTGTTCTGAATGAACAAGAATGGGTCTAGAATTTCCTTCTGCTAGCCCCAGGAAGCTTCACATGAATATATTAGTCATATATTTGGTTTATAAATTTTATAGTTAGTAGAACTAATTTATTTTTTCTTAATTTTGGCAAGATCTTTCCAGAAATATTGTTTGTGTCTGATTTACTGATGTCATTCATTGGAGTGTGATCCTGAAGAACTCCGTGAGACAAACTCCTACTAAAATATATGCAGCCATTTATGTTATTAAGAATCACTCTTTTACTAAATACTTATCTAATGGGAAGCTTGCGGGGTAAGGCCAAGTCTGCATGAAAGGTTTTTCAGGTAAATATAGAAAATAAAGAACTGAAAATGTTCATTCATGGAAAATGTGAAGCTGCTAATTAACCTGTGTAACTAAAAACTGCACAAAGAGCCCTAAATTTGTCACTGAAAAGTCCTTGATTCTCAAAATTGAAAAGAAAAAGAAATTACAAAACTGTAGATATATCAATTCTAAAAACATTAACATTTTGCAAATAGATTTTGTTTCCTTTAATTAACACCATGTTCTGATGACAACACACCATGCTGTCCATATGCTCTATTTTGACAATAAATGAGGCACTAACCCTTCCTGCTTGTAGTATTACAGCAGATGTTACCCTTCCCATGCCTTCTCATGCTGTCTTCAGTTTTTGTTTTGCTGTGTTGGGTTTTTTTATTTGCCTTCAAGCAGGTATTTTTTCCTTTTTTTTTTTTTAATCAGAAAAACTGTGATTTGAATATGTAAATCAGATAAGGAAGACATAAGGGAAAGGGAGAGGGAAGGGGATAAGGAGGAAGACAAAATGGATAAAGAAAGTGGAAAGGGTAAAGGAATGCAAACAGGAAGGATGATGATGATTTAAGGAAAACAGAAATTAATTCCTTAAGCACAGAATCTCTATTCTCATTGTAAAGTTAACAACCTCTGTAAACTGATGACTACATCTAACAGCATTTTTGCATGGAAATAAATCAATTTTAAAATAACCATTTGGCCACACCTGAGGTTATAGAGATTTGAAAGCCTCCTTGACCACTGCACACTATTTCTGTATTTTCTTCCTAGTACCACTGGAAAGCCTAATGACATGTGGCTCAGTTATTTTGAGGTTTTCGTGGCTTCCTTAAAAATCAAGACTCCTTGGTTTTTGTTTAAAATGTGTCTTTGATAATACACATAACACTTAGAGCTCTCAAGCATGAAAGCTTTCTTGCTCAGAAGAACTGAGGAAGACATGAACTTGGACAAACAAAAGAGATATATGAAAACATGACAATGAGGAATGACAGGAAGATAATGAAACATCAATAATAGGCGATTCAGACACTAGATCATTGGCAAAGCTCATTGAAGGCAAGGATAATCTTTCCATTCATTTAAAGGAACTTTTTATGGCATTCAGAGAAAAATAAAAATGACAATAAAATACAGTGTTTGGGAAAAAGTACAGTTATATTAAAAAATAATGACCAGGAAATTATAAAACTTTTTATAAGAATAGAAAAAAAAAAGTTGCAAGCAATACATGCAAACTAGCACTGTAAAGTTTTTCTAAAATCCTTACAGCTTATTCCATCATTTCATCTGTACCAGTACGATCAATAATGATTACACTTGGAGTAATACAAACATATCTTAGCAATGTGGTCACTTCAATAACCATCTTGGCCAGAAAATTGCTACCGATCTCATAGACAGAGTGGAAATCCTTTTTCTCCTCTTTTTTAAAATTCAATAGACATTAAAATCAAAGAAAAAAATCTTCTTAATATCTAGAAAGAAAACCTAGAGGAAAAGGTGGAAAAATAGAAACTTAAAATATAATGAAGGGGACATATTCTGAAAAAAACTCATTTTATTTTGATACTTCCAGTGGCTTGATCATTTTGGTTTCTAGAATACTGTACAATGGTTTGGACTTTCAAAAGAAAAGGAGGGAAAAAAAACTAAAAGAAAACCACTAAAAATCTTTTTGTTACAGTCTTATTTTTAAAATATTAATCACAGATTTTAAACCTTTTTTTATGACAAAGACACCTCTACAAACAAGTTGCCCATTTTGTTAAATTTGTAATAGACAGATAATATAACTTTAAATTTGTATATAAATGATACCTGCCTATAAACCTATTGTGATATCTTATGGAAGAATTAACATTACAGGAGGTAATGGCAATATTTCTACCACCAAATGTTGTCATACGGCTCTATAGTCCACAGGGACTTTATAAAAAAAAAGAATGAAGGGCAATAATATCAAATTGTCCAAATAACGACAGGTGTGTTACACTTTGGTCCCAAGGTGTGATTCCACCATATGGTCTATACCCTTGTAAGGACAACACTTGTGTGTTTGGGATTTTTTTCCCTCCATGAGTGTTCCTGGGTGCTAGGTGTGAGCAAAACTGGTCTGAAGGGCTGACTTTTGAAGGGCTGATCAGATGAGGCAGGTTTTGAGGACAGTCACAAGGTTACAATACTCTCTCAGACAAACGGATGGGGATGGGGCTCCCTGGGGCAGGCAATCATCCTGCTGATGGTGCACAGAGGCTTCCCTGAATTTGGGCTAACCAGAAAAACAAGGGCTGCTCATACTCCAGAGCTGCTTCTACCGGCATCCTCTTTTTGTCGTGCATCTGAGCCATATCCAAGGGTACAGCATCATGAAAACAGAAGTACACCTATAACACTACGAAAATAGGTAAGTTTTAGTTGGTGTCTGTGCAGATGAAGTAATCAAAGAAGCAGTAATAAATAGGTGAAAATACCTCATCCAGAACCTATTCGTACTGTTCTGTGCGAAGACATCATCAGAGACATCCATGCCCTTTGGAAACTGAGACAGTGTCTAGACTTCAGCACAGTAACAAGATAGTAATGCAAATGGCAAAATACAGAATGCTTCTCCTGTAATGCTGTTCAAATCAATTAAAAAATGCAGATCAATAACATCAAATTAAATTGCTTCTCTTTTCCCAGCAGTCACATGTTTAAGGACTGTCACAAATTGTTCCAAGTATTAGAAACATCAACTAGTCAAAACAAATTTATTATTTGCAAATAAAAATGTGCTAAAGTAAGAGCTAAATGCAAGCAATATTAATTCATGCTCTGACAGCTGCATCATTAAAAAATGAATAGAGCTTGTTCTCTTTTTCCCTCTGGTCCCAACCTGCCCTCTATGTAGATTATTCTGGAAAACTTGGGGCACTTGGGCAGTCTTTGATTTTTTTCTAGGTCTCCAGTGAAAACAAGCTTTGTTATGCTGTCAGAAGTGCTGGAAGAGGTTACTGTAGCCTAATATCTGACCTCTGTCTTGTTGGGTTTGGGTTTTTTTTAATTTTATTTTAGTCTAACTGTTGTAGTCGAAACATTTGTATTGTGGTTTCCTCCTTCTCCTTATTCTTGGCAGATTGCTTTCCCTACTTATCTGACTGTATGCTTCTGCACTGCTGCCAATTGTTGTTATTCTTATTATCATAAATATAGGCATTATGGAATATTTTAGTGTCTGTATTATAAAAGGCTGATGCAAGCTGTCAAATTTTATTCATCATGGATACCATCTCCCACTAATTAACAAAAGTGCTACTACCTGCTTTTCTTTTCCATTGCACTAGCACAATTCGGGACCATATGCAAAAGTATTCTTCCTCTTTGACCCAGGGCTGGAGGAAGAGGAGAATACAGACTAGAGACTAGTTCTCTAAGAGTTAGAGAGAAGCACTGCTGATGCTGCAGGTGAGTGCGCAAGAGGAGGAGGGATGATATTCAGAACATGAAGGATAGTAAGCATTGCCAATAGAATTTCTAAAGGAAGAATTATTGGGATTTGTTTGCATCCCTGTTTAAGACAAGACTTTACCTTTAGGATATTTCGTATGCTTTTGGATTCAGAAGTTTTTTCTTAAAAGAAAACCTGCAGAAAATAAAGGGTCTCAAAGTAATTGTTTTAGAAAATTTCATGATTTTTGACTAACCTCAAGGGTCTCAATAGTCTAGGGGTCTGTTTTGGATAACCTGCGATTGATGCTAATGGCACTAATTCAGTTCTCTAAAGTTAAGCAGAGTTTGTAAGAGACAGAGATAAATGAATCAAACAATTTTGAACCAGAACCACTGCAAGAGGAGTGAATAGCTTTTAACAAAAGATAACTTCTGCAGTTACTATTTATGAACTGAGATTAGACATAATTCAATCTTGTGCCAGTGTCTTGGCACTTCTGGTGGCAGGTCCCTCGCTCTGGTTCAGATTTCCAGGGGAGTTAGCTAGAAACAACAGTGCTCCTTCAGCTTCTCATAGGAATTCTTGAACCGTATGTTTTGCCCCTTATCTGGTTACTCTTTTTTCTTTGACTGTCAGCACACATTACAAATATAATAATTAGAAAGTTATTCTTCTAAACTGAAGTGCCTTATACAATTCACACTGAGACATGATTCTATTAACGTAATTACATTTCTATCACTCTAAAATCTCCATTGTACCATGTGTTCTGGTGCAGAAAACATTTAATGTACAACACTATCCCCTGGTATTCAGCCTTCCAGTTTCCTTCTAAAGAGCCTGGTAGCATTCTCAATATTTATAAAAGACCTGCTTCAAAGGATGCTCTCTGAACCTACATATAATTTTGTATCTATGAGTATCTCCTGTTTTGTGTAAAAACTTCCATGCTAATTCAACTACTCTTTCAATAAAGCTTTTCAAACCGAGAAAGTACAGTGTATAGCTCTAAAGTTTTCAGGGGTTTTTTAAGATATCTGTTTGGTTTTGTTCTGTTCTGTTTTTTCTTGAGAGAGCCTCTGGCTTCAGTTAGTGATGTAGGCCAGCCAAACATTTTACATAGGTATACGCAACTGCTTCCTGTCATGAATGCAGGCAAGGCATTCTAAGCTCGGGGAACATAATCCAAACCACAAAAATTCAGATCATTACATTAGGGATTCATAATTATATGTACCATGACAAAATACTGATAAACTTCTAAATTAGGAGACTAGCCCAGCTACACTGAAAAGCTCACTCTCCTTTTTCAATTTCTCAAGTGCAATATCCAGCCTGTGGAATCTGATACAATGAAATCTGAAACAGAACTCCAATCTGACAGAGCTCTTTTTTTTTCCCTTGCTTTTTACAAGCGTCTTGGTTTTGTACAAAAGTCAAATGACTTGGGAAAACAATTCTTGCACTCTTTTATTTTTTTCTTTCCATTTGCTATTTCCTTTTCTGTTTTACAGTTCTTTCTTTAGTCTTTGTAAATAGCATTTGTCAGTATACTCCCCTGATTTTGAGCAGATTGGATGTTACTAAGCAGCATCACCTTGTCAGAGCTGAAAGGGCTCCCAAGCCGAAACATGTTGGATGGTTGGTAAACATAAAACACCAACCTCACTCCACTCTGTGGGTTGTTTCTCACACTACTGCTGTTTCACTCAGTCAACCTGCAGGGAGTAATTAAGGGTGAGTACAACTGACAGAGGCTGTGAAAGCAGACAGAAACCCTTTTACCAAGCTGATATTTTTGGTTATTATTACTATATTTATTATTTCTTTCCTCTCTGCTTTAACAAAACAGGATGCTTCCCTTCCCCTACAGCACTGTTAGTCAAAAACAGTAAGGTGAAGGCAAATCAAGTAAAGGTCAATCCTGTTAACTAGAGAAAAGCCTCAGGTCACTCACTACCATGATCATAATTATGCAGCGTACCTTTGTGCTAGTTAAAGGTTAAATGACGGGAAAGAAGGTGGATAAATGCACTGAAAAACAAGGAAATAGAAAGGAATGTAATCTTTTCAGAAGGTTAGAGGTGAGACATGGCATGGTTTATTGTATGAGTGCGCAGTCACACAGGGTTGGAGAGCCCTGGAATGCAGTGCAGAAATTGTCCCAACGCTTCTGAAGTAGGACACAACTACTGTGATGCAGAGAAGAAATTAATTCTAAAAAAAAAAAAGAAAAGTAAATGAATGTGTATTAATACATTAGCACACCACTCAATTAGACTTGCTAAACATTATTAGCCAGTGAAAGCATATTTTCTTCCATATATATGCCTAGTGGACAGATTCTCCCTGGAGCTTTAACTGAGAGAAGAAGGCTACACTGAATTAAAAATATATAAATTTGCTAAAGCAACAGCTGAGGGAACTGTGGGTTGTCCCTCCATACACAGAAATAGAAACACCCTGTTTTGTATTAACATTATCTAGTATGTACATACCTTCCTAAACCTGTAAAGATTTTAGGATTACTGGATTCCCACACACAGCAACCCTCATGGAATAACTGTGTAGTTTACTAAAAATACTATATGGGAGAAGGCTATTGTTTGGTTTGGGCTTTGGCGTTATTTTATATGGGGGGGAATTTTATTTTTTTATAATTCAGTTTCTGCTTCAGTGGAAAAAGAAAAACCCTATGCAATGGCTTCTTTGAGCACAACATGCCAATCATGCCTTCTTTTAACTAGTCTCCTGCTGCATGTTAATCTTTGTCATGCTTTTGCCACACAAGAAGTCATTGTTTTAGAGCAGAATCCTAGTAGGCCAAGGAACACCTATACACCATTTATTTAATCATCTACATGTATTTGCGGGCTAAGAAACCCACCTGGCTGGTATCCTCAAATGCCCATGTCATGACAAACAAACAAACAAACATAAAAGCCTCAATAAAGCTAAATCTGCCTAAGGTACAGAAATGCAAATAATCAGAGCCATCACCTGCAAAACAAATACTTCCATAACTTTTCTTCCTGTACTAGCAGTATTAGGTATACTTGAGATGAGTTGGAGCATAAAATTTGGAGATGAAAAGTGAAAGATATGGTTTACATAAAATTTTCTCTGCTTTAGTGAAGTGACAATGAAAAAGATTTTATCTGTAGAGGGAAAGGAGGGGAGCTATGGGGCTGCTGAAAGCAGCCAAAAGAATCACATCATAGTCAGCATCTTTGGAGGAATCTCTTCTTACCAGAGCTGAGTAAACAAAGGCTGAGGTGTTGCAGAGAATTCGAGTTCATTTTTCTCCTATCATCTATTGTGTTCAACCTTTTGCCATTTCCCATTTCATCTCAATTACTTTCTGCATCCCCATATGCTGACCAAGACATCCCTTCCCAAACATATTCTGTGCTTGGCTTCCAAAAGTCCTTTCCCTGATCAGTATGGCTATGGATCCTTCTCCTCCATGTCTTCCTGATCTTGTAATAAAACTTAATTATGCTTGAATTGAAGGCAAATATGCATCTTTAGGTCTATACATGAACAGTTTAGAATCACATGCTTTTAAAGCAGAGAATTTGCATAGGCAACTTGCACCTGCAAAAGTCCCTTTAAGATGAGGCTCAATCACACTTTTTTTCTTTCCTTGAAATCTAGAAATTCTATAGTACAACTGCAGTGGTACCTTGTCAAATAGACTGTTGTTCCTCAGAAGTGTAAGAGAAAATTCTTTCCTTGTCCTATTTTTTTCCAGGTGATTCGGTTTTATCCTGTCTCATCTACCTACATCTTTAAGTGTTAATGTAGACTTGGCACCTATTAAACTCTGGTGTTTTTACCCAGTGAATGGCTACTACTGGTAAAGAATGACTATTTGATTAAGTTCATGATGTAGACATGAATTCAGTGTCAGCAGGATGGACATAAAACATTCTATGTAGGTCACTAAAGAGCCATCTGGAGAGATTAAGCCTTTTGATTACTTATCAGCTGTATCACTCTAGGAGAATACAGTTAAATTATTTTTCTGTCTTGAATGGAAATTTTTTTTTTTACAGAAAATCTTTTAAAGCCTGTAATGCATAAACTATCAGGGCTACTTTCAGAACATTTTAATTTGCTTATAATTTAAATGTAATAACTAAAAAAAATAAGCCTCTAACTGGTCCTCTTGAGATTTGCATAAACCTGTTAAGTCATAACTGTTTCTCAGCTTAATGCTTGACTTTTAAGTTTCTCTTATTCTTCCCTTCTTTTAAGTATAGCTCCATCCTGTAGAGAAAAAAAAAAAGTCTCCAAAATTTCCGCATTGTTTTTGAAAATCATTTTAAAAGAGGCTAAGTACTGTTCATCCCTGATAATAAGAATGAACTTCAAAATTTTTCAAAACTAATTTCAGATCCCAGTATAAAGGTAGCTTTTCTTTTCTCTCCAAATATCAGTATTTCCCTCCTTCTCCCTTTCATAGAGTTGAGGGTTAAGAGTAAGAAGAAAAAGAATGAGTAAGATAAACCTACACTGGCCTGGTATGGAGGACTGTCAATATTTAATCCTGGATTAGTGACAGGTTTAAGTTTTAGTATTTCATGAGCCACATGACTTCAAATGGATGCTTTATCACATTAGAAAGAGGAGAGCCTTCCCTTGCTATGAGAGATGGCAATCCTTCCTAGATGGCAGGCTGGAAGATATTTGGTCATAAAATCTTGACACCAGAAAGCAATCTTAGGCAATATTTAGAGGTCTGCACAGCTTGTTGTTTATAACTTTTCTCTCCCTCTTGCCCTGCAGAGTTCAATTCAAGGTTCAGTTTTGGTCTAGAAGAAATAAAAGAATAGCCATAAGTTTAATTTTTTTTTAATACAATTCTGATGAAATATGCATCAGAAGAAAATGAACCACAGTGGATATATAGAGGGCTTATTAACATTTATGTTGCTTTAACTTTCCTCTTTGGAATCATCATCATGGCTAGGCTTCGCGAACGAAGATTTATGAAGGACTCTACCCACGCTTGCTACAAGCGCGCTGATGGCTAAAAAGGCCAATGCAAGATAGACACGTCCGGTTGCAAAAGGCACAGCAGAATGGCTCCCCAGGTGGTACTGAAAGGACACGGTTCTTTCTGCGTTGCCTTTTCTCCTCGAGAGTGATCCTGCGTGTATTTTCAAAAGATATTGCAGCATTGTGAATAGTGTGTCTCCAGGCCTCCCGATTGGAGGCCAGAGCAGACCAGTGATGGTGATCGATATGGCCAAGGCTGAGATGTTGTTTCAGGGAGTCCTTATATCTCTTCTTCGGAATAATGCTGAATTAACACATATCTCAAGGTATACATGAACAAAACCAAACGCACTTGCCTGAAAATTATATGCCTCCAGCCACTAGCAGTAAGAAACCATACCTCACAAGACTTGAAAGATCTACATTTCAGTTCAAAATTAATTGGGTAACATTTAAAAAATATTAACATTTCACATCTCACACTCAAAAAAGAAAAGTATCCTAGGAAGAAAAGACCGGGAAGTAAATGTGGTAGCAAGAAAAGAGATGAGAGATGAGCAGAAACAGAACACATAGGGAACAAAAACATCCTTTTACTTGTTGACTGGAATTTGTTCTGGAAGCACAACAAAACATCTCATATGGACCCTTTTGATTTTGTTCCAGCAGTGCTGCTTTCTAGTTGGCAAGAAAACTCATCTGTACAGGAAATCTTCTTTTAAAAAATGAGGATAACCAGATGGGAACACTGACAACTTAAATTTTAAAGTAAACTTCTGGTTAAACAAGAAGCATGAGATACTTAATGGCAAAGAATACTTTATTAAAACAATTTTATTGAAATATGAAACACAAAAAAAATGAGATTTAGGGAAAGTGTTTTCTCAGCCACAGCAATACCTATGATTCTCTGAAACTGTGGTATTTAAAATATATATATAATAGTAAGTAAAAAGAAAAAAATGTAAGTTCATTTATGCTTATTATTTATGTGATTTTATGTATACAGGAAATTCAAATTTATATATATACTCCAATCAATAAACTTGAAAGATTAAATATTATTTAGTTATTAAATTGCATATGTTTGAGTGTGCACTCATATTGACACATTTACATATTAGATTTTAATAATTATTTTAAATAATTTTTTATGCACACAGGTTTTGATATTGTTTCTTAGATGTATTGATAAGCAGATAGAGTTAATATATATTTGAAAATGCAGTGAACCACTTCTTCTAACACTGACACACTTTCATTTAGGTAAATCTGAAAAGAATTTCACCCTATTACTGTATCTTTATTCAATTAAATATCTTTAATACCACTAAGCCTCATCTGGAAATTTCACAATCCATAATTAGCTACTTCTTTGAAACTGGTCACTAAAATTGCAGTTTCAGAACAGCTTACAGTACAAATAATACATATGTATGGAATAACTGATTTGTCCAAACTTGCCAATTTTAAACATTAGTCACAAATTAACATTAAAATTCACATGATTCAAGTATTTGTTTTGATAAGAGCACTAACTATTAAATAATACCCTGACCTTCAGGAAAAATTGCATTCAATACCAAAAATTAAAGCCCAGATTTCAAGATGCAGTCACTAATCTCTATAAAAGGGCACAAAGAAAGCAAAACAAAACAAAATCCCTTGAAGTCATATTCTGTCATTCTCTTTCAACTATTCTTCTGTGTTTCTGTCCCTAATATTTAATTTTATTTCATTACACGTAGCAAGACTAATTTTCCAACGAACCATTTTGATTCTGCTCATTCGTTTTTCCCCCTCTTTGGCCATTACCTTTTTATAACCTGAGGTAGTTTGTAACAGAATTAATTTTAATTTACTTTGTTTTATTAAGCCAAGGTTTTCCAATGTTTCAAGTGTAAGAGAGATGAAATGGTGCTACTTTATCTTGTAAGGTCCAGACATTCAGCAGAACACTTAGATTTTTACTAGTGCTGTCTGAAAATCAGATTTTTTTTGGTATGGAATGATACGAATTTTTTAATTGCAATAAATTTTACTTTTTCTAATAACATTTTTAAAAAAATATTTCAATAAGTTTAATTTTCTCCTTTTCTCCATTGAAAGGTAATAATAAGAATTTTCCAGGAAGAAAAAGACTTCTTCCACTTGAAAATTCTCATAATGAAAATATCAGACTAGAACTGAAGTTCTTAATCAGTCAGAATCTGTTGGGGTTTTGATTGTTTTGGTTTTATTTTGTTTTTAGTTGATAAATGATGTGAACAATAATGTAGAGACAAAAAGAGAATGTATTAGTGCTAGACTCCTGTCTTATTTTGATAATATGTACCTTGGTTTAGTTTGGTTTGGAGTTTCTTTATGTTGACTGTGTTATATGATACATTATTATCTCAATTTATCACCATCTTTGTTCTTCTATGAAGATCAGAGGAAGGGAAAAGGAAAGCTCTCATTTCTCTTTACCACCTTCTCTTCAGATTCTCTCAGTATTCTAGGAAAGACAAGTTTAACTTTACACCTGGTGACTGTTGGCAAAAGGCCCCAGGCAAGTATGTGCAACAGTCACTCAAACAGGAAAATAATCAAAAACTTTGAGCAATAAGATCATCAGAGAAACGAAAAGGAAGACTGTGATTAACAACAGCTCTGGTTATCCGTCTGCTATGTGCATTAGTGCCTTGTATATCCAATAAGAAGAAGGTCTTAAAAGATTTAAGTTAAATTATAGAATAAGAGTATGATTTAATAAGCATAACATACACTTAGAGAAATTATTCAAGTTAAAGTGATTGCATATTAAATTATGGTAGTTGTTTGGAAAGGATAGTATTGAAAAAGAGAAGCTATTCGTTTGTATTTCAAGGATGTAACTGTTCACTCTGAAGTCTAATATGCAGAGGAAGTTAGAACTGAAGAAAGCCTGGCTAATATTAGAAAGAGAGCTATCAATATGTTGGAGATGTATTGTAAACCTTGAAACTGGAATCTGCTGAACAAGGCTTACAAGTGATTTCCAGTACAGGATAGTACAGTCATAGAATCATAGAAATATAAAATGGTTTGGGCTGGAAGAGACCTTAAAGATCATCCTAGTTCCAACCTCCCTGCCATGTGCAGGGACGCCTTTCACTAGACCAGGTTACTCAGGGCCTCATTAACCTGGCCTTGAACTCTTCCAGGGATGGTATGGGTGCTGAAGGATAAAATGAGGCTGCACACACAGAGTTCAACTTGTCCACTGACACTTTTCAGCATTCTCCTTTTATTCATATTCTCTTGTAAACAGCACCCAGTGTTTTGCTTTTAGTCAACCAGAATTCCCAGGATCATTCCAAACCAGAGCCCTGATCCCACACATTCACACTCACATCGCGTGGTGGCTGTGTTCAGCCATGAGAGAAAAACACACGCTTATCATGCAGGCTGGTTAAAGTGGTTTTCCACTTTGAGGAACAACATTCTCTCTCTCAAAGCACTTACCTCAGGTCGATCATCTCTTTTGATTCTGATTAACTAAATGCGGGTGCAGAGCAACTCAGCTTGTTCTCACAGGATGGAACTTCCCAGCTTCTCTGGGTAACCTGTTCCAGTGTTTCTCCACCTTCTGAGTAAAGAATTTCTTCCTAACATCTGATCTACACCCATCCTCTTTCAGTTTATAACCACTGCCCCTTGTCCTGCTATTGTGTTTGTGAATATGGAGGACCCTTCTGCTGTTGAACTGCTGAGAGTTGAAGAACGACTGGTACTGATCACTACTGCATTGGTGCACTGCCAATAATACCACACCAGCTGCGACTCCATGACCCCCATCCATGACGTGATTTGTGAACTGGAGAGCCAAGAGGTGGTCAGCAAGACTTGTTCACCCTTTAATAATCCCATATGGCCAGTGCGTAAATCCAGTGGAGTGGAGACTGACAGCAGATTATCATGACCTGAATTGAAGTCACACCGCCACTGAGTGCTGCTGTTACAGACATCCTGGAACTTCAGTACCAGCTGGAGTACAAGGCAGAAAAGGGGTTCCACTATTGACATTGCTAATGTGTTTTTGTCCATTCCTTTAGCAGCAGAGTTCAGGCCACAGTATGCTTTCACCTGGGGAGACATTGAGTACACCTGGAACTAACTGCCCCAGGAGTGAAACACAGACCAGCTATTTGCCATGGGCTGATCTGGACTGCACTGGAAAAGGGCGAGGCTCCAGAACACTTGCAACACATTAATGACATCATCGTATGTGGCAACAGAGCAGAGGAAGTTTTTGAGAAAGGGGAGAAGATAATCCCCCTTAAGGTCTGTTTTACTGTACAACAAAGTAAGGTCAAGGGACTTGCCCAGGAAATTCAATTTTTAGGATTTAAATGGCAAGATGGACATTGTAAGATTCCAATGGATGCGGTCAACAAAACAGCAGCTATGTCCCCACCAACCAGTTAACAGTAGAGGCTCTACCAATTGAGGTGGTCCTGCCCAATCAAAACCTCCACATACTGTAGAAGGGGGGATAAAGTCCCCATGGTGCATATAAGGAATGTGTTAGGGAGGACAGTTTGGATTAGTCCTCCCTTGAGCAAAGGCAAACACATCTGTGGGATTACTTTTGCTCAAGGAGCTGGGTACACTTGATGGGTGATGCAGAGGCATGAGGAAACACGACATGTGCCTCAAGGGGATTTGATTTTTGGCTGAGAGCAGTCTGTAATGTTGAGTTCTATAATACTGGTTGCTGAATGACACTGCCACTGTATGTCATAACTACCATGGGCAATGAGTACAGATTACTTCAGGTACACCAGTTGTGAGTTCCTGATGCAGCTTGCAACCAGTCCACAGCACACTAGCCCTTCTGCTCAAGAAGATAGAACCCAGAGCCATGGACTAAATGAACTCAACAGACATCTTGGAGGGATGGCCATTGGCTATGGAAATGATACCTGTGTTTGTGTATATTTGTATATATATGTAAATGAATATAGTTGAAAGGTATAGGCTCTGAGCATGATGTAGACGGTATAGAATAAGGAGTGGACAATGTCTTGTTTCCAGCCAGGCCAGGGCTAATTTTTTGCAGTAGCCATGAGGGGGCATGGCTAGGACATGGAGGTCATTCCGTACCAGCTCACATTATTGGTGGGGCTTGCAAAAAGGGACTCTCTTCTGGGGAGAAGGAATTCCTTCTGGTCGAGAAAAAGTGGCAGAGGGAGCCATCCAGTATTGTCTATTATTAGCTTGGTTGTTTTTTTTTCCCGTGTGAATTGGTTCTTTTCTTGTACGCTTTGTCACTTGTATTGTTGCTGTTACTCTTTGTTTTCTTGTCTCATTGCTGTTTCAGGAAATTGTTCTTATTTCAACCTGTGATCTTTCCCTTTTATGCCTCCAATTCTCAAGTTGGTTCCACCACAGTGGTGAGCTGGACAGGAAAAGCGGGGAGTGAGAGCTTTTGGAGAGTCTCAGTGCAGGTGATGAATTAGACAATATCATTCCTAAACCATAACACCTTGACAAGAAGTCTCAGACAGATCAAAAAGCGTAAAACTGCCTGAGTCATTCTCCTCTTGTTAAAGGAGATTTAGCTACAGAGATGTCTGTGGAAAAACAAAATAAAGGAGAAATGCTATCTGGCAAGTTCTTGTTACTCATCAGTGATGACCTTTTGATACAAAACTCAGATAAACCAATCTAGGTGTGGTTGTCACCAATCACTTGGAAGAAGCTAGTCAAGAAGGTAAAGATGAGAAGGAAGATGGAGAGGGAAGAGTCCTTTGGAGAGGGGTGGAAATATAAGAGAACATAGGTGAAAATAATAATCTGGAAATGTAAAGAATGTGGGACAAGTGGTTGTACTGCTGAAGAGGAGCTGGATGTTACAGTATGTCACAAAACTGAGAAGGCATCAAGAAGGTGATGTTATAGCAAAAGGCAGAAAAGGCCTTAAATATACAAGCAAAGGAGTTATTACTTGAGAAATCCAGAAAGCTACTTGGATCTACTACAAAAGTTTGTAAGATATTGGTCACTGCACTCAGCCTTGGGAGAGAAGAAGATGATCTAGAGTACTAGAAGAGGAATAAGAATAAACACATGCTCTGAAAAAGTGTGACATAGGTAGAAAAGGCAGAAAAGGCACAACTGTTTGATCTCAAAATAGTAGACTGAAGAGCATGAGGAAAAGCCATCGTAACAGTTTTTGTATACATTACAGGGTCCTGCAAACAAGGGTGTCCTCTGTGACCTTCCTGAATAGCCCTTTATAAATGAGTGTCTGTGATGAGTAGAATAAGACTTGGGATTCAACCACAGCAAAGGCCATTCAGGTTAGATCAAACAAAATCTTCACAGTAATAAACCACCAGTATGGATTTCCCAGAAATATAATGACTATGTTAGATGAACATATCTGAAATGACAGAGATATATTTGGTTTTAGCTGGTGCAGGGGATGGACAGTGTTACTATCGAAGATATTCTCAAATCTGTATTTTTATTACTTTGATGGATTGACAGAGTTTCAAACGGAATAAAACTAACGACTATATACATAAAATCTTAATAGATATAAGAAAGCAAATCTCACTGAACAGAATCCCACCATTTTCCAAATGACTATATCACAACTATGGGTCTACAAGCTGCGTGTAGTTCAAATAGCTTGGCTGAATCATAGGAAAACCAAGAAATAGAGGCAATTTTGGGAATGCAACCAATGAATGTTTCAATTGTAGAAATGCGTAATAAACTTATGAGACAGAGAGTCTCCTTTAGGGTAAAGTAAACCATACCTGCACAGAAAGGGAATCATGCTGCTCAGGATTATTGAGTTACATGGCTGCTGTACCTTTAAACAGGTTTAAAGATGGAATTGCTCTTTGGAAGCTTTTCTAACACCTACAGATCCCACTCTGCACTGACTTGTTGGCTGTGGCTGAGTCTTCATTTTTGCTACAATGGAAGTCATAATTTGCTATCACTATGTGCAGTCATTGGTTCCTTGCATCAGTGAATAAGAGAGCAGTCAGGGAAGAAAATGTGACTTCAAAAACACTAAGGGGTTTGAAGTGCCCTGACTTCCTCTACTATTTGTTCTGATGATGTGTTGCCTTGGGAATGCACAAAAGCAATAAACAATTTCTTTCTTGCTCCTGTGATCTGCTTGACACAAAGAGCACTGATTAGCTATCAGGGAGCTATGAATTGTCTCCCAGTTCTGTTGATCAGTTAATATTCACCTTAGGGGAAGGCAAGGTGTCACAGAAGTGCTAAGGTACACCAGAAACTTATGACCTGCCCATTCAAATTGCAATATTCCATCCCTCTCCTATGCTCTGCTTTTGAAACATTCCTTAAGCAGGAGCCATAGAGTTGGTTCCGTCAGCTGTACAAGTGATGGCTTTTCCACAGGGAGGATGCTTTGGGATTGCTCCTTTCTGACCCAATTATGCTGTTTGAAGGTAACTGATATGGCCGTGTGTGTCTAAAATGTACCCACTGAGCTTCTAACAGACCTTCAAGGACTCTGAGCAGTCAAGGTCTGCTGCTAATGGTTTCAATAGGTAACAGGTCCTCCATTTTCCTGATGTTTAAAGAAGGCAGAAGGAAAGTGGGTGACACTGAAAAAGGATGCTTGTTGGTGTAGAAAAAAGGAGAATCACTGCTCTTAAATGGGAAGAGACAGACCACGGCTAGAGGGAAAATCTGTAAAGTGGTCCTGAACCTGAATCCAGCTGCTCCAACTGGCAACACGGGAATACCGTGCTCCAGAGGAAGCTTTGCTTAAAAAAAAAAAAAAAAAAAAAAAGATTCCTTAGGGACAAGAGTTCATGGGTACATACTAACAGTTAACAGAGTTAAAAGTGTTATAAGTGCTGCAATGTGAACTGTTACCACTGATTTTTTATGTTATGTGATATGTCTCTGAAAATCTCTTGTTTAACATTGGTATATGCTTCTGTGGAACACCAAATATATGAAGCAAAGCAGCTGGGGGTTGTATTTGTTGTGTTAAACTTAGAAATGTTCTAATAATTTACTAATTAAGTCATACTAAATTGAAGAATGAGAAGAATAGAGGCCCAATGACATTTTTCTTAAAATACTCAAGTCCTTTGTACTTGTTACTTCAGTTTGTTCTAACTTTTTCTTTATCCCTGCTGTCACCAACATGCATTTTAAAAGCTTCCATGGGATTTATTCTTTTTGTTTCCATGGCAACAATAAGACTGATCCCTCAGATATGGAAATCTCCATTTATTCTAAAAATTGTTTCCTGGCAGAATTGCCTTGGATTTGAATCCTGTGATTGAATATACAGGAATTTTATCTTTACATATATCATGTATACTGTATGTAGTCAAGGACAGAGATATTTGGCCTGCTTTCTGGGCTATTAATTATACTAGCTGATGGTTTTGTTGTGCTTCAATTTCTATTTGGAATTAGGAGTTAACTATTTTGCTGGCCTTTGAACTCATATAACCACATTTTTGGCTGTGAAGCTTGTGACATATCTGTTTCCAGAAAAATAAATGCAAATTTTGTTACTTCAACAGAGAAAGCAAGAGCACATCTGCTATTTAGTGTATTTGATCATTTTAGTTGAATGATGATAGACTTTGCATAGAATTGTATCTCTGGGTTTGTGGATTCATCTTCCAATCAGTTATTCAAAAAATTACAAATGATATTTTTACTATATTTAATTTTGGACCCATTTTATTTTACAAAGCCCTTAATTAATCTTGAAAAATCAATAGGAAAAAAATCTCTTTGCCTCGCTTGCTAAACTTTCTTATCCTTGATTAAATTTGAAATCAGATAGGTTTGCCTGAAAGCATGAGGGAAGTCAAGCTCAGACACCTGAGTAGGAGTGAAATTAGAGAAGAAATAAATGCTTCTGGGTTTGTGACTAAAGTGAGATAAATAACGGAACTGGGAGTGAAGAAAGAGAATTTCTATGATTTTGTCCTCAGCGTTTCCCATGGTTAGCAGCTTTGGTTATTTTTTCACTCTGTACTCTTTCAACCCCTAACATAGTAATAGGTTAAGCTATTAACTTACATGGGGGTAAAATATTCAAATGGCTTGCTAAAGGAGCTTAAAGCACTATAATTAACCCAGCACAAAATATAATACACCAAAAATGCTTTTAGAAGTTTAATCTACCAATGACGCTCAGCATGCATTAACATTTTCCCCATTTTTTATATGTCATACATCAGTGGTTAGATAAACACTCTGATTGTCATCAGTTTTATGTCACTTTGAGAGACCATGTTGATAACTGCCATAAATCACAATCTCAGCAGCACAGCACTTTGAACGTATCTACCACAGAGCTGACAGCAGTGACCAATAAGGGACATAATTTGTTCTGGTTAATACAAAAAGATGTGCTTCACTGCTTTATATCCACATACCATTTCAAGCACAGAGAACCTCCAAAAGCCATGAATATTAGGGAAGTTGTTTGCGTGCTTTGTACGCAGGATAGGTTTTTTCCCTTAGGAGAAAAAATACAAATTTATAGTGATTAAACTGAGAGTGGCTTTGTTCATGCTCATTCATATTGTATCAACTATGATAAAAGCCCTCTGAGGCCATGTAGTTTCTGACTGAGAGTCAGAGGGAGATAAGCTGTTGCAGAAAAAATGAGCTATGCACTAACAAATAGTTAGGAAAAATACCAGTACTGGGAATATCACTATCAGGAATTGTTCATAAGACAATTTTGGTCCCGATTTTCATAATATTCTGGCTAATAATGAAACAACAACTGAACATAAATTTCTGAACAAAAGACAAAATTCAGCATAAATAATATCAAGGTTCATGATTTTGGAAGCTTGTTTGTGATTCTTTTTCTTTTTTGAGAGGGAAAGGGGGGAACTAGTATCTTTGAACACTGACCTCATAATCATGACTTTAGAGATAACATATGCAGATGTTCTGAGCTATCAGCTGTGCCATGATTCATCTATAATAAAATGTGAGTGGTTACCTGACTATCCATACGTATATGGATAATTCCGCATAATTCCCTTAACATATACCAAATTCAATGTATATTTAAAATACTTTTTTTTCTTGTTCTCTAGCCACTTCAACTATTCTGATGGAACATTGACCGTTCATAGATCACTGAGGAAGTTACAAACTGAAGCAGTTACACTGATATTTCTCTGTAAGCCAGTCATATTAACAGAATTAGTCAATCACTATTAATGCCATTGAAAAAATTTGGGGAGGGGGAGAAATATGGAGGGGAAGATGAGGTAAAAACATAACTTTATTATGACTTTATACCTGTTGTTAAAGAGATTCCAAATGTAACTTATGTAAGAATTATTACATTTAATACTAAAACTTTATATTTTATAAACTATCATTCCTTTGAACATAGTGTTCATTCAAGATTAATGTTGCTGCACACAATGTGAGCACTAAACAAAGAAAGTATAAGACAAATTTGCAGAGTTCAGTGTCTTATGGAATTAATTTATGGGATATAGAAAAAGGCTGAAGAAATAAGTGAAATTGAAAGTCGATGTCATTGAAGGTGTTTAAGGTTGGAATATATATCACTATGAATAGAATCTGACTTAGCCCATATTCAGTCTTCTTATTTTTAGAATAGATATTAATTTTTTAATTTTTAATCTTTATAGCCATTCTTCTCCAATTTAAGTGATCAACCTTCTTCATAGTTCATTAATGTGGAATTTTTTATTGTCTTTTGAATGGACCATACTTTTGCCCTAACATAAAACAATAATAATTTTCATGGCCTACGATACTGAGAAGGTCAGACTAGATTAGCTAAAGGTCTCTTTTGGCCTTAAAACCTTCTTATGTAGTAGCTTTTTACTGGAAATGTCATAACAATCCTGTCTGACTGCATGCTATTAAATTAAATTATATGCTTATTGAAAGCTAATTTGTTTCTTAAAAAGTACAACCAAATGAAAACTATTGCATTAAATAATATGAGGAAAATTTTAAGCCCTCTCTCTTAGCCCCTCAGGTTTTTAGGTACTATCCACAGTGACTGTGCTTCTCAAAGGTATATGTTAAGGGATATATTTCATACATGAATCAACTTCCCAGGTGAAGGAAAATATGTAGTTTCTTTACTGAAACAGTTTCTTGGTAAACTCTTCTGATTTTGTGTGTGGTTTTGTTTGTTTGTTGGGCTTATTTTTTTTGGGGGGGCAGCTTTTGTATTCTTGTAATATGGGGTTTTCATTCATATTCATATCTAGATATCCATTTGTTTAGCTAGATGGGTAAAGTTAGAAAATAACCACAGCCATACATCTCATCTGACGAAAAAGTGCTAAAATACGTAAGAATTCTTAGCTTCTAGGACAGTTGGGCTACTGGTAAGTTTCAAGTCCTTCATAAGATGGCTATTTCCTCCTTCAATAAAATGAGGTCATGCCAGTTGTGATCTCTGGTAGTGTTTTTCACTATCCCGAGTGTCAGATGTGTCCTTTTGGTGGTGATAAAAGCAAGATCATTAATTCAATTCTGAAGAGACTACACAGTAACAGTCACTTTTTAGATTTCTGTGCTCTTCTTCTGTCTTACCTTGCACTGTTTTCTTTTATTCATGAGTTGATCTCCTAGAAACACTGAGTCAATCTTGAAGTAAATCACGTGGCTCCACACTGCAGTAGGGAGGCAGGCTTACATGGCACATCCCCAGATCTGCTTCAGGTTACATGTAAATTTTAAAAATTTATCAGCATTTGCTCCCTGTGAGTAGCCTAATAATAGGATATACAGGATCCTGTTACAGAGGATCTACTTTTAGGGGGGGACTGAAACCATTTTTAGCATACTTGTCCTCCTTTAAAGGGTGATAGGATATGCTAATCAGTCAGATCAAACACTATGAAGAGGATCAGGAAAGGAGAACAGATATTTGCCTTTTTCTGCTCACTGGGTGGATCATCCTAGCAAGTGCCATTCTGCTTCATTTTCTTGTCCTGGAATGAATCCCAGCTGCACCAGAAGCAGATAATTAGGTGAATGCATGTAAAATATGTATGAAATAATATCTTATATGAGTATATAACTTTCATAAAGTAAGAAAGGAAGATATTTAAATTCTATGTATGATCATTCTGCAGCTGAAATCTTCTCTGTGTGCATCAAACTTACTTTTTGAGCTGTGAATTCGTGATCCTAGAACTGAAGACAGTGACAAAGGTATGGGTTCTAGATCAGGAGTGAATAATTCATTCTCTGACTCTTTCCACTATAGCACAAATTATGCTCTTGGAAAGCAAAAATATATCAAATAGAAGGTATTTTATAGATATATTTTCTCCTGTTTCCTCTTGCATTAAAATAATATTAACTTTTCATTTTTAATTTTGCAGTCATCTGAATCATAAGGTAGAAAACATTATATAAAAGGCTAGATAAAAATAAAAAGGTATTGCTGTATTTGTCTTCAGCTTAGAATGCCTCTTACTTACATTTTTCAAAAAATTTCCCATCCTATATTATTTAAATTAAAGTTCAGGCCCTCATAAATGTGGTATTTAAAGTACAGAGTGGGGAAAAACAAAACACAGCTCACCATAAAAGTCCCAAAACAACAAAAGCCTCTTATATACTGAAATTCTAATTCAGTGTAAAAATATAGTAATTTTATCCTGATGTTCTCTAAAAACTGTAGGTCAAGGAACAGAGAGATTGCCTCTCAAAAAAATCATAAGAAAAATACCACTTTCAAGTTTTGTCAAACTGTAATGATTTTTGGAAAACTTTCTGCTTGAATTTTTTTTGACAGCTTTTGAAATAATCATATGGTTGTGATTATGACAGTATTGGTATGTAGTTATTTTTTTATCCTAATACAGATGTTTATTATAGACACTAATAATTTTAATTTAAGTTTGTCTACATTCAAAGACATTTAGATGTCTCATATAAGACTATTTCTAACTTTACTAAAGACCCACAATCACCTTCAAGACCATTCTTTCATGCTGGGTAATTAAGCGCAAATATTTGATGTTGGTTTTATTTTAATCCAAATCACTTCACATGTCTGAATTATCAATGTCAAAAAGTAAAAAATATCCTCAGTCCCCTTCTCTCTAACCTGAGTGCTGGCGGATTTAGGGAAATCCCCTATCAGTAAAGACTTGGATTATATAATTGTGTCTCAGGTATTTCTATGCTATCTAGTTCTCTGCACCTATGGGTGCTCTCTCAGAAAAATCCACGTTCAAAGGGTGTATTATAATGCCTTAGGTCATGTTAGTTGTCTGAAACAGCTTAGTATTTCATGAAGATCAAATTAAAAAGTGACATTTTCTCACTTCTCCATTCTCTATGAGGAAGACTGTTTGAGGGCATCTTTACCAAAGCAGAGGATTTGGCTTACAGATTTTTAAACACTTTGAGAATTTTGGTTCTAAATATGGTTTAAATCGGGTTGCTTGGAAAGGTCAGGTTTCAATGTACAGTAGGGTTTTCTAGGTAACATTATCATTGCCTCTGTGAAACTCCAAAAGGCCATTTGGTTTTATTTGACTTTATCAGTGCTGTGCATTTGCCTGTCTACTACTCATGCATTGAAAACCAAAACCCTAAATGAAACTTTTTGTGGAAAGTACCAGAATTTAAGATCATATACCGAACTGTACTGTTGGAAATGCTACCTATCAAGTGATACATATCTTACACTTCAACTCCCCCCTCTCAGCCACTATTCTTAATGCTTTTCTGCAGCATAACTTATGGTTTTTCAGTGAAATGACATTCCTGTATGGTCATTTTCCCGTAACCACAGACAACCTGTTTCTCAAACGTTGTATGGTGTTTCACCTTTGAAATAACACATGCTGCAAAGGAATTGAAAAGAACAGGTTTTTGCGTTTCAGCTGCTGCCAACCAACTGCTCATTTTTGATTCTGTAGAGCGTGGTAGATAAAAAGATTTTATACCATGTTTTTATTTCTTCCCCTTGGAGTAACCACCATCTGGCAAAACAATGATAGAAACCCTTCTGATTTAAGCAAAGTAGAATACTAGTTTTACTTGGGCTTATTTTAAGATCCGAAGTCTGGATGGGGCTGATAGGGCCGTAGCAAGTCATCAAAAATTTAAAAAGAAATTACTAACTCCTCAATTTACCATATATAATAGAAAACATTGTTAAATGAATGAACTTCAATGGCTAATGTTCTTCTTAGGGCACACATGGGTATTTCTGTACTTTTAAAGTCTCCCTCATTTATGGATGTCAAAGGAGTAAATTGCAATCCATGTTACTAAATAAGGCAGACAACAGAAAGGATAACTTGAAAATAACAGGTTCAACTAGGTCTTTCACTATAGAAATATGGTATATTGTAGCAGCATACATAATTAATGTACATTTTCATATATATATATGTTTCTATATCTATGTATAGAAAAATAGACAGTGGATTTCAGCTCCCATATTTTCATAAGGTAAAGATAGAAATCAGTGAAATTACACATTTTCACCTTTACACATTCACAGGCAGTATTATTGCACATATCTTGAGAGCTGAACGAAACTATTCATTATATCTGAAGGACAAAATAAGCTATTCCTTTACATACACATTTCTCCACAGAAGTTATCTGTGGAAAAAAAAAATCAAATAACTTTCTTCTAAAAACTGCAGAGGAGAACGTCTATGATATCAGCTTTGTCAAGTGACAATAAGTTAAAATATGTTCTTACTTTATTGAGGGATAATGTTATCACTGCAGCACTCTTTAGTCAGAGTAAGATGATTCATCCTGTGTATCCTGGAGCATTAGTAGTGAACACCACATGAACAATTCTTCTAGCACTTTAAGTTTTACAACTTATGTTCAAAACTGATGCAAATTTAGCAACTATCAACAATCTGTCTTGAACATCCTTCTACTCTGGACAGTTATACTGTGACTGATTCTGAGCAATATATAATTGCATTGAATACAAATACAAATGTAAAGCTCAAAGAAAGCATAGACGAAAAGCCTCATTTTACACAGTGTTGTCCCATCACAGACCTCATAAAATGTCAACATGACTTACCTTCTTCATCTTGGTGCTACTTAGTCTTACAGACATCTACTTAAAAAAAACCCAAAAAATCTGCTGAAGTAATTAAATTCACCTGACATATCACCTCCCAAGAAAAAGGCTAATATTTTTCACTTTCATTGGTAACGAACATGTATTTACAACCCCTATATGCTAATATTAACACAAACACTTCATTGTATTCATTCCTCTAAAATAAGTTTCCTGCAAAACTCCTAAATTTACTCCTTCTTTTTATGAGGCACTGAGAGATACACACAGGGGCAATGTTAAAGTAACAGTATAAAGTAAGATTCCTTCTCCAACACGGAAACAAAGATAGTTGAGTAAAAGTGCTTTTACAGAAGACTGACAGGAGAGATTGTGGTGTGAGACAGACACATTTCTGGTTTAAAACCTTCTTTTTCCTGTGGTATCTTGCACTAGCTGACTAAAGAATGTTTTGATTTGACTAGTTTTTAAATTATTGTAATTTTCTGTCTTTAAGGGATTTTGGAAAATACAGGGTTTCTATCAAGTCTGTCATAGTTAAAGAAATGAAATGTCAGAGTCCAGAGAAAAGTAGTATCCCTTGTCCCCACGATTATGTTTAGCACAGTGCAGAGTAACAGCAAAAGCTGTCACTGTGGGGCCAAGGCACAGCTTTCCAGCTTACTCCCTCTCCATTAAAAACCCCCAATCAAGCAACCAATCAAACAAAAAAATAACCCAAACCACACCAATCTGACCACAAAATGTCAAAAAGACTCTTAGAGAGCAAGGGAACAGAATGAATTCCCATCAGTCACAGAAGGGAAGGTCAAAACAGATGTGTGAATGCAGGTCTTCCAGGCCCTGGGGTTAGCCACCTCACTGCAGGAGAAGCCATCCTCTCTGCAAGAGACGTCACGTAATGTTCATTGAACATCTACACTGTAGAACAGCTGCATTTTATAGTGTCCCATGACAGATTTTTTCACCTCACCTTTATCACAAAAGCTTGATTTTGAAGCCTTTGTTCCCTTTATTATTTGCTTTTTGATTAAATATCACTCATTGTTATATATTCTGAGAAGTGGTGGCCCTGCGGCAGTTGTAAATTGATAGCTAGATGTGGAGGAATAGGAAGGGAAAGGGAAAAAAAGAAAAGTTTCTCACAGTTAAGTGAGAAAGAAAGTTAATAAAAATGGGTCAGGCAATTTCAGCTCTTTCTCATATGAAACAAATGGGCTAATCTTAAGTAGGAGTCACACATCAGAATCTTCCGTGTATCTGAGGCTCATTGGGAAGTGGCATATAAGTGGCAATATAAAAATCCTTTTTCATTGATATCAGGAAGTTTGCAGGATAATGGATTATCCTGCAAAGAATTTGTATTACATCTGACTTTTTACCCAGGATTGAATAAATATTGCTGGGTCATGTACTCAGTAATGATTAAGCTGAAGAAACATATATGAAGATACCAGATTTTTTTGCAGAACAGTAATCTATGTGGATGAAGAAAAAAGAAAAGAGAAGGTGAGAGATTTTTTTTTTTTCAGCTGAAAAGACAACCATTTTAATTGTGTACTTCCTAGAAGCAGAACCTTCCATAATGTGCTGAAATGATGTTTGAAGTACAAAGTCTACAAATTAAAATTGTACTGAAACTCCTACTTGTCTATCTGCTGTGATTAAACTCACCATGCCGTTGTTAAAAAAAAAAAAATAAAGTATTTGAAATACAGAAGGAGAAGAAACTTTCAGATTCAGGCAGATAAATAGAAGACATTCAAGAAGCACAAAGTTACAATTCAGGAAAGATTTTGCTAGTTGTATTTGGATCACAACTATAGCAACTGTTAGCATGTGTCACTGCCTCTAATAGTATATGGGTTTAATCAGAGCACACAGAATGCCAGATGGGACTGGAGGAAGCTGTCAGCAGAAGGAAACTGTGCTCTCTGATTTTTGCATTCCTTTGCAAAAAGCCACTATTGTCAATTGTTTTTATTTGTAAAACCAATGCTTTTGTTATAAATCTTGGCATGATATGGGATTACAAAGCCAGCAAGCACCAGATGGCTGAAGAGATTCAGGCCAGGTCTAGAGCTTCCTGCCAGCCTTGTTTCAACAATCAGGAGTATGCAGTAATATGATCCATGTTCAACATGTCTGGGTGAGCAGATGCTCCTCACGTGTAGACGCAGTAAGTACACTGCCAGAACAATGGCATGACTGGTAGTGCAGATGCCTGATGAAGGTAAGGAAGATGATTATTTAGACCAATGCAAAGCACAGCATTGCCGAAGTAGATAAAAGTTGTAATCTGCTGTGACAGTTTTAACTGAGTTAGTAGCTGGTATAGGGTGTGTTTTGAATTCGTGGCCAAAAGGTTGCTGATAACACAGGGATATTTTGATTTACCTATTAAACTGTCTTCTCAACCCACAAGTTTTCTAACTTTTACTTTTCTGATTCTCTCCCCCATCCTGACATGGGAGGAATGAGTGAGTGCAAGGTTATGTGGGGCTTAGTTGCCGGCTGGGCTTAAACCATGACATCTGTGATTAAAAATTAGCCTTAGCATAGGCATTGCTTTAGATGGTAATAAATATCAACACCATGTCAAGATTACTTTACCATTCATTAGGCAGCTGCTAATACGAAATTGTGTGTTCACTCAACCAGAAAAAGAAATTACATTGACCACTGAGAGAGCTAGCTTTCCCCAAAGCTAAGGCTAAGGGCCAAAAGAAAGATTAAAACTACTCCATGGTGAGCCCACCCATGATCTCCTTTTTGTATCAGGATGTACCTTAAATCACATAAAGACACTTTTTAAACTTAACAAATACAGGTTTGTGACTATAGTGATCGTTTAGCAAGTCCAGACTAAGACACATGATAATCTTATAATCATTTTACAGAACTTATCATGTTGCCTATGTCTCCAAGCACTGTTTAACAAATCTGCTATCTTTTGTTATCAATAGCTTTAGCCACGCTTGGTAGGAGATGTGGAAATACTGTGGAAACACCAGATATACTCTTTACCTAAAACTAGTGCAATACATTGAGTTTCATACAGAAACATACTTGTGCATGTATATGCTAATCTCCTTCAATAAACAGCTGAAACGTTTAAGACAATGTTTCTCTTGTGCATTACATATTAGTACAAGAAATGGCACTGTTTCAGTAACAGAGTCAGAAGGTAGAAAAGACAGAAAATCTTATTGAGTTGTCATTGCAACTCAGAATTAAGCTGTGGGGGTCTCCACCCATTCTTATCTCCTGCAAAAAAGTGGAGATGATATACTATCTCAGCAATGCTTTAATAACAAAGGTAGTAAGTATGCATACATTCCATTTAATTCATCATCTTCTTTTCACCAGAATGTAATTCATGACGATGAATGTCCTGTTCTAGTCAAATGAAATATCATTTACAAAGCTTCTTATGTACCTTATCTCAAGGGACGAGGCTCTTGCAAGGAGAGGCCTGCCATTGATTAAGCTTTAGAATATTTAAGTACAAAGACAAATGCATTTCATGTATAATTTGCATTACCAAGACTCAGAGAAAATCCAGAGTCTTATGTCACTTAGCTAATACCTAATGCAAACAAATTTTAAAATTTTCATTTAGTTATGTGATTATTCCATATTAAGAAATAAAAATTCCTAGTAAAATAGGAAAAAAAATTAAAAATTAAAAGTTCATTTAAAACCAAAAGAAGTGATTGGTGTCTTGTTTTCTTACACTTTAAGCAATCCATGTATGTTCACACATTTCATACTATAAAGTATGAGGAAACATTTAAGCCAATAGCACTGCACAATGTAGGTGAGACATAAGCCAAAGAATGTAATCCTGACTCCTCTGACACCTCCAGGGAAAGTCTGCTGGGTTCAGAGACTTCACCCAGAGCATTCAGAAGTGACGGAAGCTCTTTAGCATGTACTCTTCAAAGTTTCACATTCAAGTCATCACCACACTGTCATGTCCTTGGCTACATTTTTTTTTTAAAACAGGTCTCACTTATGAAGAGTACCAACAGGTAACAGAAAGGAAGCAGCTCCCAAGTGTTTAATGAAATCTCTGTTTTGCAGCCCTGGAGCCCTCTAGGCTTTCCAACAAGGCAGCGGCATTCCAATGATAGAATATTTCAGAGAATGCAGGGATCCTGCAATGACACATCACCCTTCCTGTGGGCCCCATGCATGTCAGAAAGCCTGCATATAAACAGCCAATTACAGAGTCACGCCTGGATATCTCCACTGTTCATCTTTACTGCTTCTCAAAGCTCCCACTAGCTAGCCTCAAGACTGACTTCACCTCATTTTACAGAGATAGAGGGTGTTTTATTAAAAAGCCTTTACTGGGCTACATGTTTGCATAAAATAAGTGTCATCCAGATGTCACCCATCCTGTTTCCTTCAGGAAAAAAGTATTGATAAAAAAATAAATATCATCAGGGTTGTGTAGCCTCAGGGAAGTATCTCCTATAGTTTCTCGTTGAATTTGGCTTCTCTCTAGTTAATTGGAAGAAAAATAAGTCCCTAATATGTTTTTTAGTAACAAAAAGTGACTTTACCTTTCAAGTAGAGTATATAGCATGTGATTATGTGATTTAATTAGGGTTATTTTCCCATTAGAGAAAGGACAAAGCATAGAATGTCTCTATGATTAAGAAAATAAGTGCATCAAACTCATACATACTGATCCCAAAGCAACATTAATGAATCCTTACAATTTTTTTGAGAACCTTATTGCTACTGTACTAATAACACCTTGCTTAATCTGTACTTCTGGAAGTCAATGGACCAGTGACAATTTCTACCAGCTGGGAACATGGCACACTGTGTTTTAAGTTACTGCTTTCCATATCTAAACTACTGCCAAAATATATCTATCAAGAGCTTCTGAAATGGTTTCAGATGATTACTACCGCTCACAAATGTTTTTAGGTAAAACTAATGAAAAGGCAATGTGACAACCATTGCTTGCTCATGTTAAATAAATAAAAATCCTTTCTATCTAATGGGTTTTTAGGGAAATAACCTTGGTTTCTATAAATTGTTACAAATGCTGGTTAAGATGTATTATTTACACCCTTTCATTTCTGCTTGGGTAATTTTGAGTTCAATTGTCCTTGATTTGCTTAATCTCACACATCCACTTTTCTCAAAGACTCGTTTTACATATTTATTTATTTTTTAATAGTGGTACACTTGTGTCATGATCATCATGTTGACAAAATGGGCCAAAATATGATACTTATCAAAAACACATTCCATGTTCTGGCAATCCCAGTGAATGAGAAAATTTTCAGCTGAACTGATGTTTGCTTATATATCAGGAGATGTTTCTAATGCAGAACATCAAGAAAGAGAATTGGAGAAGACGATGAAAATTACAGATTATACTCTACAGCTTCATACAGAAGGCATTGCTGGCTCCATCATCAGCAAGCTGAGAAAATTAAAGAGAAAGAATGAAGAACTGTGTACATCTTAAAAACTTTACAGTGGAATAAGTCGCATGACACAGTAGGAGAGGTTTGTAATAAGTACAATTTTTCAAAGAAATTCTTGTCTTAGCCTTAAAAAACATTTGGATGTGTATCAGGTAAACACTGCCTATATTTATAATAACAAATTAAATTATGACGAGGCTATTTCTATACATAGGAACTCAATCACTTAAGCTGCTAAAATAGTTCTTGCCATTGTGTTGGCCTAAACTGTCTCAAAAAATGCCCAAGCATGTTTTGAGAATTAACACATACTTTCAGACATTTTGTTTATGGACACTTCTTACCTATGAGTACGTTCTTTTGGATAGTTTATTGGGATGAACATGGGCCATTATGTGTTGGTTTATCTCAGGAAATGGCTGCTGGCATATTACATTTAATAATGTTGTCATATACTCTATAATTCCTAATTTGTTCTTTTTTTTCATCCTCAATTTGTCAGGAAGTAATCAAATGATCAATCTGTGTGTGTGTACCTGTAACATCCTACAGATTTCCACCAAATTAAAATTAATTATCTGAGTGGTAAGTAAATCCCTGCAAGTCTAATGAAAACCAACAAATTAGTAGAGACGTAGGACCTAAAAGTGCCCTCTTTTATGTAAAGATCAGTATAAGAGTTTACCCATCACTGACAATGAAGAATCTAAATAACAGGTCAACTTTGAGAAACACACTCATGTAAAATTTGGCTTCTTTTGCCTTTCTGCTTACTGAAATATTCAGCAATTACTTGTTTCAGTATCTTTGAAAGAAGTAGATTTAGTCTCTCTAATGTTTAATTCCCCATTTCATTTTCTCTCTCTATTCTTACCACCTTCAGGCATTTCCATCTCTCATGCTGTTCAGGATTATTTCCAAATCAAGACATTCTTTGAAATTCCAAGGAAATGGCATTTTGGAGAGCTATAGGCTAGTAACTAAGCTCTTGTGTAGATGGTGCTGTGGTAATTCAAGGGAAATCGACAATAACTGAGTCGTGATTTATACTGGTAGTACCTGTTCTGTTCCAAAGAAAGGGACTCAAATCTGATAGTCTGGGCATCCTAGTTCACAAATTATTCTTTATGGATTTTCTCTCATATCACAGAATCATAGCATGGTTTGGGTTGAAAAGAACCTTAAACTTCATCTAGTTCCAACCACCCTGCCATGTCAGTGCAGCGTCATCTTTCACTATAGACCAAGTTGCCCAAAGCCCCATCCATACTCAGGGTCTATGAGTGATGGAATCACATATAGCATGGAAAAATAGTTAGAAAAGATAGCAAGAGGAAATCTACTTCATTTCGCTGTCCTAACTTCACCTGTATTGATCCTGAGAGACATTTATCTGTTCTATTCTTAGAGATCTTCAGCAATGGAGACTGCACAACCTGCTGTTCACCTTTCTATCACCAGTGTTGAGTAACTTCTGAAATGCTTTTTGAAGTGAACATCCACATAGCACTGTGTATCCTGGAGAGTCTTACTGTTTCTGTCTTTCAATTATTAGTTCCTCAGAACTGAGTTACTGATTTTATTGAATATATTCTGTCTAAAGCATAAGAAAAAATATCCTTTAAAATTAGTAATAATGGGACAGCTATTATATTGTTGTAAGTCCTGAGTAACTCCGGTAAGTTTGCAATCAGAGAGTCATAGAATCTTAAAGGTTGGAAAAGACCTTTAAGATTATCAAGTCTAACCATCAATCTAGCACAAACATGTTTACCAATAAATCACATCCTCAAGTGCCATATTACCACAGTTTTTGAACACTTCATTGCTTAGTCTGTTCCAATAATTTACAACCTCTTTCAAGAAGAAATTTTCCCTAATATTCAACCTCCAGGGGAGGTTTAAGAGGTTCCCTAAACCTCCCCTGCTGCAACTTGAAGCCGTTTCCTCTTGTCCTATCACTTGTTACCTGGGAGTAGAAACTGACACTCACCTCACCCCAGCTTCCCTTCAGGTAGTTGTAGAGAAAAATAAGGTTCCTCCTCAGCCTCTTTTTCCCCAGGCTAAACAACCTTAGCTCCTTCAAATGCTCCTTGTAAGACGTGTGCTCCAGACCCTTCACCAGCTTCATTGCCCTTCTCTGGACATGCTGCAGCGTCTCAGTGTTCTTCTTGTAGTGAGGGGGTGGAACTGTTATAATGATTTCCAAAGGTACAAACAAGAAAATATGGTGGCCTGAAGCTCCTGAATGCCAAATTCCTTTCTATGTAACTATTTGGATCCATGTTAAGAAAACATGTCAGGAAGTTATAATTGCTATTAAAGTGTGTTTTTTCACCAAATTTGCCTCACTTTAGCTACTTGCTGTGAATGTCTTATCTATGGGTCCTTAGAAAAAGAAATTAGAAATGTAGATACGAAGCAGCACAGCACTCACATTTTGAGGAAAAAATACATTCAGCTTGCATTTGCTTTAGCCTCTGTGGGACATTGAGATACTTGTCAAAGCCCAACAGGCTTACTAAGCTTCAATGATTCATAGGATTTAAATTAGTTGCTCTGAGGGAAATCAAGTGTGCAGGAGACCCCACATGTCCCACCATCTAATTAAAGCGAACTTTCTTCTTGATCATCCTCATGTGAATATGTAATAAACCATCAGACTAGAATCATTTTGTTTACACATCATCTGCCAGTCAGGAAGATCAATGAGAGCAAGCACTTTATATTTATCTGCTGAATATGTTGCAGATCATCTAACAGATTTCTTTATGAAGACTTGGATATCCATATGCAAGCTGAGAAGCCTGGAGCAATTCTGAATTCTCTTAAGATGCCATTTTCAACAGGGACATAGATGCTCAAGTTAAATGCTCTAGGAAGGTTAATTTTTGGATATAATAAACTGTTTTATTCTGCAGAATTATTATTAGTGTAGTCATGCTTCTTTCCAGAATCAGATATCATAAAAAGTATTGCTTTATGCACATCCATACACGTAATAAAAACTTTATCTTTAGCACTATATTTTTAAACATGATACTATCAGCATCAGCTGTTGAACTAAGTGAAAGCAGACTATTCTCCAGCCAAATGAGATAAAGCAAAACAATTTTACAGTGCCAGGGCAGTAGGATCTGTTCTGAAACAGCACTGCAGTAAAATTTACATTAATTTCATAAATCAGACCTATATACATTAACATATGTTGCAGCTCGTGGGAGTAGAGGAACGGTCCACTCCTTGTAGAGCAATCGGGGATGTCTCGGCTAGCTGGTAAGCTGCGGCACTAAGGAACCCTGACACCGTGACGCGAGGAGGAAGAATCCACACAAGCACATAGTGTGAGGGGTTGAGGAGAGTGAACTTTATTAACATGGTGACAGCCCCTTTTATAGGGTCTGCCGCAGAAGGTTCTGGTAGAAAGGAGGGGACTTGCCAAACGTGGTACAAAGGGGAGGCACAGGATACAAACATGGCATGGAAAGGTGGAGAAAGGGGTGGAGTTCTCCATACATAGAAATGAGGGGTGGTATGTAGGACAAATATGGTAGGGAGGAGGGATCGCAACCATATAAGGGATATTAACATTAACTGGGATTAAATTATTTGAACAATTAAAGAAACTCTTATAACTATAATGAACTAGTTCTTTTTGTTGAATCTAGTGTTCTTTGTCACATCCAGTATATTAGGCTTCATCCAGGTTGTTCTTGAATCCAGCATACTGCTCATTTTCCTTTTCGGCAGAGAGAACCCCCACAAACATATTTTCTTGTGTTTGAAAATTGCGGCTTTAAACTATTTAGAAAAAATAGTTTGGAATAGGTCAGGAAGATAATAGATCTAATGCAGAATTTCATAAATTTCTAATTTTTTATTCATTTCTTGTTTTTGATGAATCACTGTATATAGACCATGAACAGCTAATATTCTTTGCTTTTGATTGCTTCTTCCACTGCCTTCCTATTTCAGTTTATTAGTTCAATTTTATTTCTGATTTTATCACCATCATCAGACTTCAAGTTGGTTTTTGATACTCTCCCCTGCTTTTTATATTCTCCTTTTCATATAAACAGGAGTTTTTCTCTTTCCCTGAACAGCCAGAATTTTCTCAAAGGCATGGAAATCCAACAAGTGAGGCCTCTTTTGAAGAAACTACAAAGGATTATATGAAGTATGAATGATACTAATTAGATCCTGTAACTTTAAAACAGTTTGAAAATCCGTGAACTTCTAAAGGCAAAATAATCTCCTTTCTTCCTAGTTTGGCTTTTAACCTTCAGTGATTACTCTTTATTCTCTGTCTGCAACCAAAGAAATAAGTTCAGATGAATATACACATTATTTAGCATTTTTATTGGGGAGAACTGCCAGTGCTTTGATGTACACTATTGTTAAATTCTTTGCTTTACTTTAGAAAATGTGACTTTTACACCAAACCTCTACTCCTGCTCTATATATCTTGCTTTGTTTTAGCAGAGAGACTCAGTTAAAACACAGAATTTTTTCATTAGTAAAGAAATTTCCTTTAAGGATGTGAGTACCTACATTAATATCATCCAATAAAACAGGAGTTATACTTACACATTTTTTTCATACAAAACCAAAAGGGTATTTGTTCTCATTTTCCACTGGAAAGAGGAATTCTCTAACCTACACTAGACAGACCAGACTGGATGATCAATGTTCCCTTTAAACATCTATGCATTTGAGAAGACAGCTCAACCCAAGACATCAAAAGGCAAGGAAATGGTACAAATTACAAGAGGCAAAATTTAGGTTAGATATTAGTAAGAAATCTTTTACTGTGAAGGTGGTCAGACACCGGAACAGGTTGCCTAGGGAGGTTGTGAATTCCTTGTCCCTGGCAGTGTACAAGGCCAGGTTGGATAAGGCCTTAAAGCAACCTGGTCTAGTGGGAGGGCAGGGTGGGTTGGGACTAGATGATCTTTAAGATCCATTCCAACCCTTTAACATTCTATGATTCTATGAGTCTATGAAATATGTAAATTAATACTTACATTAAAAATAGTAGCAGATACAGTCCATCATTGCTTTACAGCAGTCAGCACGAAGCAATGAGTCTTGGTGTCCTTTGGTGCCTTTCTATTTATCTTCAGAGACTGATCCAGTTTACAAGATCAATCCAGTGACAGGCATCTACAGGGAAAAAATGCACAGTAAGGAGATTCAGGAAAAATTCCCCCCAAAAAAGAAATATTATATGATCATTTATAAAATTCTACATTATATCTATCTTCCTGACCTATCCCAAAAGCCTTTTATTTCTTTTCTAAATAATTTAAAGCCACAGCTTTCAAATACAGGCAAATATGCAATCTTTTTTCCTGAATATCTTAACTGCACATTTTTCCCCATAGGTGCCTGTCCATTAAACTGGATCACACTCTGAAGATACATGGAAAGGCGCCAAGACCCATTGCTTCATGCTGACTGCTGCCAAACATTGATTGAATATAATTACTTTTCTCCTTCAAGTTAGATTGCTGACATCTTCCTAACATTTTGCTCACTTAGTACTACTTCAGAATCTGTATGGCACAAATGCATAAGCTCAAATACTTTCCAAAGTGTGTTTCTATTTCATGCTGCAGTCAAAAGGAGATGAACAACAAAAGAAAAGGCAGCATTACTACAGCACTTCTCACAACATATCAGAGCTGATAAAACCTGCCAAAAAAATATATGACCTTCATACAATAACATATAGGACTATTTTTTTTTCCCAGCCCAAAATAAGGCATCTGCTAAAAATACATAATGTAAATCATACTTTTGGATTTCAATGTTGAAGATATTCTCTGTAGCTCTCTGAATTTCAGGTGCAGAGCCATTTATTTCCTGACTCTCTTAACTCTAGTCTCAATTGTGCCTCTTTTAGTGACTTCTTGCTGCTGTGACATTTTGAGTAAAAAACACTTCTTTTGCTTTGGAACCTTCTCATATTACCTACTTATCTGATTGATTGGGTCAAAGTATCATCATTTTGCCTTTGCTATTCCAGTTCTCATTTGCTGATCTGAAAGAGTCTTCCTAAATCCCTATTTCCCTAGCAGCCTCTTTGTGCGTGAATAGTACTGGAGAAAGTTTTTCTTCTTCAAATGATTCCTCAGAGCATTGACCTGCGCTGAGTCCTACAAACTTCTGATTAACCTTCCCTTCAGATTCTCATTTTACTGTAGGCTTTTTTGGTGTCTCCATTTTGAACCTGGTCTTTTGTGCTTACAGATTTGATCCAAGCAAGCCTGGTATTACAACAGGAGCTCCACAAAGGGCAATATTTAACAACAGTATTGATTTATACAAAAGAATTTTCATTCATTTTCTTGAATAACTTACACAAGCTAGCAAAAATAAGAGCACGTATTTCTGTCTTTTTTACTCAATGCTTCTTTTAGGTATAGTTAGCAAGATACACCATCATGACTTCTTTGTCATACTCGAACAAGCCAGACATTCTGTCTCCCTGTACCTGTGCTAGAAATGCCAAAAGGGTCACTGGCTCATTCATCTACTTCATGTTCACGATGAAGGTGAACACGATGGGGGGGAAAAAAAAAGAGACTCTGCTTAGGCCACAAAGCATAAGTTCAGCTTAGTAAAAATTCATGGGAAGATAGACATTTGCCTACATTTCCTGAACTGTGACTCAGATTTAAGGCCTAACAGGAGCCAGTCAGCAGCACTATAAAAACAGCATGCCCTGAAGAAACCTTGAAATGGAATTCAATAATTAAGAATGTTGAAAATGAAACAGTTAAAGCAATTGAAATGTGTCAGTAAACCATAAAACAATTGACACTAGGCTTAGAACATCTTATTATGCATGATCGTATTCCAAATAACAAAATTAATTTTACACATCATGCTACTGTGTTTAAGTCAGTTACTGGCTGGTAGGTAGGAGGAACTAATTTAATGGGCACAGATTATTTCACAGATGTTTACTTAAGGGTTTCTTTTATCCTTCTGCTACCAGCTACTCTAAGACAGAATATTGGCTGTGGGTCAGATCCAGTAGGGCAATTCTTATGGACTTAATTTAACAAACATTAATTTATAAATGCATTGTATTTTTATTTACAGAAACTGAGATTAAATATTTATTTTAAAGTTTTACAATAACTTTGCCATGGAGGAAAGTGAGGAATATTAAATAATGGCCTGTAGGATGAAACTTTTAATTTACAACTGTAATCTAATAGTTTAATAATATTTTTTTCAGTTAATTTCAGAACTCTGTGAGTATAAAAATATCAACTTTAAGCTCACACAGTTTGTTTTAGAAGTGGAAAACATATGTCCAGAGAGCTCAGTGAAATGGTACCTCATTGTGTAGACACTTTACAAACACAGAAGACAGTCTCTGACCCAGATAGAATTATACATTACAGATGGAGGAGAAAATATGACTGCAAGTTATTTAGTACTATTATTTAATTAAAAGTCCTGCCAACAGACTGCTAATCTTCCTTGAATAAATTTGTCTAATACTCATATTACTAGAGGGGATTAATTATACACTTTACAAGCTGCCTCTATAAAACACTGTTGTAGACTTTTTCTATTCAGATAGCTTCCAACTCCCTCTTATAGTGCAAAAGCATGCATGAAAGGATCCCAGTTACGTATCTACCACAGCTATGGAAATAATTGATTCTCTGCACTATGCTGATGTCCCAACCAGGGGGACAGAGATTGAAGAAATACTAATGGCATGTGTTGGGGCCACCAACCTAGTTCAAGTTTATCATGGCCATTTCCAGCTCTTGAGGGCAGGCTTCCCTATCACAGCAGTTACACCCGTGCAGCCCTGGGTATCTGTGAGATAGGATTTGACTGGTTATGCACTTAGACCTATGAACCAGATGAAGTCTGACATTCACTGGTCCAGATATAGGGTCCAACTATAGGTTATGAGAGGTCCCTTGATCACCTGCATTTTTGATTCTAAGTCATAACTTTCCCAGAGATTGTGCTACAGGATATTGAGTTTCAGTAACAGTTATGAGAAGATTTGTCTTAAGGTTGTGATTCTTTGGGAAAGTAGAGTCAAGATTCAGTGTATACATGGTGGAGGGGATAATTCAAAGGAGATTTCTGATATCTGGAGTTTCTCGTTGTGATGGAAACTAATGTATATACATTAAAATAATTAAATACCAAATAAAACTAAGTGATAATATATTATCAACATTACAATAATAAGCACAACCCTTTATTACTGATGAGTCTGGCATCACTCTTTGTGTTTATTTTGTGTAAGTACAAAACAGAAGAGTCTTTATCTATATATATTTTCCTGTCTGAGGAGCAGGATAATATAAGTTTGTTTTCTATAGTATGTAGAATTTTGCTTGGTACATATATACGCATTATCATGTGATCTCAGTTTTTTAGACTGTCTTGAAGGTTCTGGTATATTATTTCAGTATTAATTGCAGTATTTCAATTAAATTTGATACTGAAGAACAAAAAGTTTATATCATTTGGTGATATTGATCTGATCATTTTATTTCTGGTTTTAATCATTGTCAGCATATGACTGCTTTTATTATTTTCAATATAGGGAACAAACTACTACAGTAGACCAGGAGTCAGAGTGCATATCTAAGTACAGCTAGAATGTCGTCTCATGTTTTGGCCAGGAATGCACAAAAATCAGTAAAACTGAGCTCTCAGAGTTATCCCTCTCCCTTAAATATTTATGCATGTTTAGATATATAAAACACAAGCATATAAACATATACTTATATATGGGGAAAAAAATTCTATACATATAGTTATATATAAGTTATGTGTATATAGTTATGTATATATATACACATATATACTTTTATGTATGTACTCTTAGATATAACTATATATATGATACTTTCAAAAAATACACAATTCTGAATACACTGAGGACATTTCAGATTTGAAGATGCCATTTGGAAAGTTACTGGTAAATATCCAGATGTCACTATCAATAAGAATTCAGACATTAGTGCCAAGATTACAAGCTTCAGAGGTACTGAGGTTTGAGCGTCAAAAATAAGACACATCAAACAACTTTGTCCTAGCATAATCTACTTGTTTGTCTCTTTAATTTAGTCTAGCTGTTGCACTATATAGAAAAATAAAAATAAATAAATTTGAACTTAACCTTTGTTGAATTTAGGAAGATTTTGGGTTATTCCACCAGCCCAGTAAATACTTTCTGTCATAAGAATTTGAATTATGGAAATGTTTAGTTAAAAATTAAACAAAAAGAATTAAAGGCTTGTGTTTGGAGCATGTAATAGATGATAAACACCCTATGAGACCTCTTAGGTCAGCCAGAATATTTGAGGAGGAAAGGGTCTCAAATCATTGCTAAAGGTAAGACGAGTGCCTCTAGGTGAGAGTATGCAGGAAATAGCAATGAGATCAGCCATGCTTTTGCCCCAATTTTCTCACCTCTCACAGGGGAGAGGAAGGGTGGGGAGACTGACAGGACCTTCAGCTTCCCTTCCCTACCACACCACTAGCACCGACTGATGCAGCATAAGGATGTTTACAACAAGCACTGTGATGGCTCATAGGTGATAGGCCTGCTGCTGACGAAAAATGCTGACAAAGTCTGCTGGGGGGGACACAGTAGAGAAGGAGGTGCACAGCAGTGGAAACCAGCATGCAAATTCTGGGTCATTATACAGTTTTTAGGGCACACTACAGAAGAGCTTCCTTAACTATAGCAGCACATGAGTTTGCTCAAGGTCGGGAGGACAAAAAATGTTATTTAGATCTATGACACTTCTCATTTGACAAGCTGCAACACTCAGGGAGAACTTCACATATAAAAAAATAACTTTTACAGTTATTTCATTCTGAAGTATCTGTGCCAAGATACTAAATAACACTTCAATAACACTGCAAATGTTCTGCAAAATATATATATATATAAAGGCAGTTAAAACAAATGGGATTGAAAAGAAACAACATGGACAATATTTTATGTTTTATTTCAGATTCTTGATTCTTACAACACTAAACTTAGCAAAATTATTATCCTCTTGAAAAACAGTAAATATGCTTGGAGAATAGTACTTTCCTTTAAACTTGCAGCAATAGGTTGTTATGACCCAGCCCTGAGCTGGTGTAACTGAGGTTCTTGCTAATGGATCCCTTGCAGTGAATTAGACTGAAAAAACACTGAATGACTAATGTGTGAATATATATATAAACATTTAGTTGTTTTAGTTATTATCTATAGCAATATAAAAATATGAAAGTATAAAAATATCACTTAAGAAACTATATAAGGAAAGAAATTATATAAAGAAAGGAAATATAGAGAAAGAAAGAATAAGAGTAGAAAGTGGACAGGAAGGTTATCACCACCCATGGATCCAGTGACAAGACTTGATTGTTGCAATTTTGATGTCTTCTGTTAGAAGGCCACAGAAATGAGTCTGGGGGCACTTCATGGGTCTTTGATGTCTTGTTACTCTAAGACATGATCACTGTTTCCCAAGCCTGTGTAGTTGAGGCATTTATACCTTATCAGAAGGGATGAATATCTTCAGGCCTATGCGTGAATGTGAATGTCTGGACACCTTCTGGGGGTGGTGAGGGGAGTGGACCTTAACAGGACAGAGGACATTGGCATGATAAAAAGCATTATCTCACCCCTGCAGGATCTATTTCTTATTGGCCTTTTCCCTTTTCTGGCTCAAACTCCAGGTCTTAGTTAAACAAATGTTGGTTTGTCATGGTCATCCTCTAGTGGTGGGTGTGCACTCCCTGTGTCCTATGTGGGTCAGAGGTTTTGCCACCACGCACAAAAAACTCTCCTCCTCCCCTTCTCCTGGAGGCAGGGTGTGCAAATCTGGCCTCAGCAAAGCACCCTTTTGCAAATGGCTGATTGTTTGAGTCATTAACCTTTAACATTTCAGTCTCTCACATGGTCCCAGCCTGCAAAGTCTGGATTCTGAACCCAGAGATGTTCAGTGAGTTGATGAAAGAGCACACCCAAGAGTGGGTTTATGGATCTTTAGCTGGTGTTGTCAAAAATAGTCTTGTGAAAGTTTGAGATTTTTGAGGAATCTGGAAAATGGTAACTTTTAAATCACAATATGCCTATTAGGAAATTCAGCTGTATATTTAACACAGGTTGTTGATGGTTTTGGCTTTCAACAATGAAACTAGTAGATGAATGTAGAATTAACTCTTATGCAGTCAAAAGTCATAGTTCTACAAAAACTTTAACAGTTGTATGAGTTTCCAAGGGCTAGGAGTATCAGTGACATCAGTACGAGTACTGAAAAGATAAAAATTAAATGATGTGGATATGAGAATGTTTGCTGCCCTGGGAACAAAAGTACTTCATAAGTTTGTGAATCTCACGATTGGTCTAATCCATGAACCTCAAAATCAATTTCAGACCAACATTTTTTGACACTTGTTTCCAAATCTCACATTTAGAAGTGAAAAAAAATGCCTAAAAGGTCTGATTGTCATACATTCTGCAACTCCTAAGGATTTTTACCTAGTGATAGATGTGCAGACCTTCTGAAAATCAGAAAATAAGTGAAACCTGGTGTGTGTAAGTTTGGGTTTTTTGTGGGTTTTTTATAGTTTAAGTTTGAAACAATACACAGCATCCTTTGAATTATCAGAAGTCAGCTAAAAAAATCCGCTGCCCTTTATCTCAGCCTTTCCTCCCTTTCATTCTAATGCTTTGATAAATCAGACTCATTTAGAGACCAGTGGGGAAAGTGGAATTCATGAGGACATCTCTTTATTTACAATCCCACATCTTCACACCCTGGCAGCTCAGTGCCATTCTTCAGAAATAAGACAGCGAAGAACAGATTGATTTTCTTTTTTAATTGCATCCCTGCCAAGACCCTATTGGCAGGAAAACAGAGGTATGGACTCAGGGTTTTTTAGATGCACTGATACAAACCTATTTGTCAGAGATCAAATCTCCAGTGAACAGCTTGCCGCAGCTTTTATTTCCAAGACTTTGATAATAACATCAAATTGATGTTGCATTGATGTGCACTGAGACAGCAAAGAAAATTGCAAAGATATTTAGAAAAGTACAGCAAAGGACAAAAAGAGAAGAGGAAAGAAAGCTGATTTTTTAAACAGCTTAAAGACAAATGCGTAATACTTTTCAAAATACAGTGCTGAGCAATATGCTTTATCAGGCATAATGCAGCAAAACTAATTTGTGAACAGCTATACTGTTGATTTGTGTCTTCTAAAAGTTTAACTTTCTGTCTGTATAATGGGATTTCAAAACATTAATGAAACTCTTCACACTCAGGAACATGGTTAAAAAAGATCACGTTTGTCTGGATTCCAAGCAAGATGTTGCCATCTTTAGCCATGTGAAAAAAATCTGCCAGCAAGAGTTGTTTTAGAGGGGATGAATGACTAGGGATGGTAATTCTTGACAAACTTTGCAATCAGAAGGGAATATTTTTAAGTTTCTTAAGTATTATTATAATAACTAGAGCATCTTGTCAATCTTGAGAGCACTAGAAAGCCAAATGCCATGTCCCCTGGCTGCTAGCATTTATGAAATATGTAATTCCTCTCAAGTACATTTCACCTCTCTCTTTTCCCTTCCATCTCCTGCCCTTTTAGAAAATGGAGACAACCGAAATTCTCATCTCTGCACTTTCTAAACTATAACTACTAGGCCATATTTCTAGACCACTAGACTCCCCTCTCATCTACTTTGAAATTATGCTTCTGCTAGTTAAAAATACTAATCTCAACGAGTCAGACAAAAGCAAGCCTGGAAAAACATCATTACTGATTCCTGCTTCCACTGAAGACTACAACTGCAATTACAAACCTCTAGCCATGTTATTGTATTCAATACCTGTGACAGGTTTCTATACCTCAGGGAGAAGCAGGGCGATTGTAGTCCAGATGTGAAGAGCCAAAGGCAATAAGAAGTCTCATATCTCATCTCTTTTTTTGCCTATTTTACATTCCTCCTTTTGTTCAGCTTTCATTCTACAAGTGCCACTCAATGCACAGTGTGTACTAGAAAATGCTTATTTTAGTATCTGTACCTTAAGACAACAAAAATATGCCCATCTCTTAGCTAAGGGACTCAGTGTTTCTCTGTAGGAAAGATTTTGTATTGCAAAAGTAAGATTTTCCATTGTATTGGGTTTGTGTGACCGGGATTTGGTAGCAGAGGAGCTACAGCGGTGGCTTCTTTGAGAAGCTGCCAGAAGTTTCCCAATGTCGGACAGAGCCAATACCAGCCCCCTTCAGGATGGACCCGTTGCTGTCCAAGGTTGAGCCAAATAATGATGGTAGTAAAGCTGCTGGGAAAACAGATTTAAGGAGGAGAAAAAGCAATTGCACAGAAGTAATTATGGCCAGAGAAAAGCAGAATGAGAATATGTGAGGAACAACTCTGCGTATACCAAGGTCAGTGGAGAATGAGTGGGAGGAGGTGCTCCAGGCTCTGGAGTTGAGGTTCCCCTTTAGCCCATGGTGAAGCAGGCTATCCCCCTGGAGCCCATGGAGGTCCATAGGGGAGCAGACATCCACATGCAGCCCATGAAGGAGCCCCACTCTGGAGCAGGTGAAGGCCTAAGAAATATGTGTGACCTTGTGGGAAGCCTGTGCTGGGGCAGAACCTGCAGAACCCTTGAGAGAGGAGCCCACACTACAGCAGATTTCCTGGTAGGACTTGTGACCCTGTGGGAGACCCATGCTGGAGTAGCCTATGTGTGAAGAACTGAACCCTGTGGAAGAGACCTCATTGGAGCAGTTCCTAAAGAACTCTAACCTGTGGGAAGGACTCGTGCTGGGGAAGTTTCTGTAGGACTGTCTCCTGTGGGAGGGACCCCATGCTGGAGAAAAGGAAGGACTCCTCTCCCTGAGGAGGAAGCAGCATCAGAAGCAACCTGTGATGAACTGACCATAACCCCTATTTCCCCACATGGCAGGAAGAGGTAGAGAATTGGGAATAAAATTCAGCCCAGGAAAGAGGGAGAAGTGGAGTGATGGTATTTTAAAGATTTGAGTTTTTTTAACTTCTCATTGTCCTGGTCTGATTTTGATTCGTAATAAATTCAACTAGTTTTCCTCAACTGAGTCTGTTTTGCCCAGGACAGTAATTGGTGAGTGATCTCTTCTTGCCCTTATCTCAACGCATGAGCATTTTGTTATATTTTCTGTCTGCTGTCCAGTTGTGGAGGGAAGTGGTAGAGTGGCTTTGGTGGGCAGCCAGGGTCAAGCCACCTCACCCACTAAATGTATGCACTAATACCAACCAGGTGTGTAAATGCAGGTGCACACGCACACAAACCACACATTGTCATAACTGGCGACTCAGTACAGGCAGATGTATTTTCTTAGTCCCCTTCTATAAACATGAGGACCACTGAAGCAAGGAGGGGGACAATATAAGACAAAAAAATATTCAGGCACTGTCATCTAGCACATTGAGAGCTTTCACATGCTTCCATAAGCAATTCAAACGTGTGACAGTGTTGCAGATATGATCCCTTCAACTTATAAAAATAAATCAAAAGACAGATGAGCAGTTGACCTCAAATACTTCAAAGATAAATTAAAAAGTCAAACTCAGAATACTGAAAAAAAAAATTAAAAATGCCATTAGGAAGGGGTCTGCATGACCTCAAGATTTTGAAAGATGCCTTTAATTCACTTTTGTCCAAAAAGTTGTCTTTGGGGGGGAATTGTGTTTTTCTGTTTTTCTTTTTTTTTTTTTTTTTCGTGAAAGCATAATGAGTCTCTGTAATTTTGTTTTACAACACTGCCATTAAAATTCATGAACATGCAGACAGCATCTGCCAAATGTCACCCACATTTTTTCACAATCTCTTTACTTCAATGTGATACAATGTCAAAACCATAGCATATATGAACCACTTAATAGCGGTCCTGCATAACAAAGCTGACAACTTATTGCTAGATCACTGGTTCTGGGATGGAAATACAAACCTCTATGAGTTTTCTGACTACAGAAAAAAGCTCTTCAGAAATACCAAAGTATGCTCAAGTATTTACCCACTTACATATTTCTTTTTGTTTTGGAACAAGGGTTTTCTGATTTTTTAAAATATGTTTCTTCCTCTTACTCAGCTTCCCACTAAGTTTCGTTGCTGCAGAAAAATTGTCAGGTCATTCAAGTAGTGGAAGAACCATGCTAGATTCAAGATTTAGCTTTTCACTCAGGGAGCCTGTCATCACTGATACAAGCCTGAAAAGCACCCATATAGGGGTGAAACATCCTAGGCAATCAGATCTAATATAAGTATACAAAATAACTCAAACTGATTAACTCTGACTAAATAAAGATTTTATATTACTCTGATTATTTATCTATTTTGATAGGCAATTAAGTAGAGAAACCCCAATAAAGAGAAACAAGGACAAGAAGATGATTACCTAATGAGTAAGAACTTAAATTTTTTTTTTTTTTTGGTCATACAGTGGAAATAAAATCAGCTTGCTCTTCACACAAAACTAGATTTTTTAAAATGAGAACTACACTCAGTATTTCAATTCTTGTCAAAAATGTGGCTTCCAGAAAGGAACTCTATTTAACAGAACAAAACAAACAAACAAACAAAAAAAGCCTTTTAAAAAAGGTAACCAAAATGATTGTCTCCATTTTTAGCCTAGATCTGATTTGGTGAAGTACCTGATTATTGTCCTAAAAATCAGTGCCTGGAAAGTAATGTATCTTCAAAATAAAATTAATGCTGAATTATACTGAGGACAGGAAGAAATTTTTTGTTCTAGCTGTATACTTAGCTTTTCAGCATATATGAACGTAAACCAAAACTGAATCTCAGCTGGAATATCTCCAAATACTACATTTCTTAGTTCAGATTAGCAAATGTTTTAGTTTTACTGTATTCTCTGACATATCTTGGGTAGGTCAGAGCACTGTTTACAAGTTAGTAGGACGTAAAAGAGATTCAGAAATTTTTTAATGTAAAGAAAATATATTCTCACCTTCATAATCAGGCTTCGTAAATTTAGATTTGTAGAGATTTCATGAAGAAAATCTGTTGAGCCACATTCAGAGATATCTATGAGTGAGACAGCCATGAAGGTTCACATTTTCTCTCATTTCCAATAAATGAACATCTAGTTACCACAAGTCATTGCTTTCTATTGTAGACAAGCTCTCTTCACTGCAGGATCTCAGAGTTTGTGAAGTTTTTACTTTTCACCTGGACATATTGTAGTATGATCTTTCTCCTTCAGCTGACATTCACCTAATAACAGTAATCCATGATCTCAAAACAAATTTGAGTGGAAAAAACTGTCTTAGTCTAGAACTATTTTCTCTGTTGGTCCACAAAACATACTTATGGAAAATTGTGATTAGTAAGCACAAAAACTGACAAGTAATTAGCATGTAGAGTTAGGGTTTTATCAAATTGATTCCTGTGAAGTATAAATGTTCTATTTAACCTGTTAATTTTCTATCCCTGTAAGCCCTCTAGAGATTTTGGAAACTATGTGAGTGTCTCAGGCATTGCTGCAGGACTGTGGCGCCCACCTTCACAGACATTAACCAACAGTCTCGCCTTCAACTTCATTAGCAAAACTTTATTGTTGTAGCTCTGCAGACCTCATCATTCACCAAAGGAAATTGTAAGATAACAGTTACATTTCATATTGATTTTGATGAGAATTGGATCAGACCTTGACTGTCTGGTAGTTAAAGTCTCATTCTCATTACATACTTTGTACCGGGAGCTCAGTTAGTTTCCTTCCTTTATTGACTTACAGAGGTTCTCACAGACTGTTTAAACACGAGTCAGCAAATATGTCACAGTAAGGTGCTTTTCACAATGCACCTTGGCTTTTTTTGGCAGACATAAGTCACCCTGATGTTTAATGTTCCATACCCTTTTTATTTTAATTTTAATTTGAAAGTCTTATGCTTCCTAGGTAGTACATCACAATTACGTTAAGAACTGATTCAAAGTCTGCTGTGGTCACGAAGATGCTTTTCATTTACTTCATTAGTGTCTGAAATGGGTTCCTAATCTCAGGTTCTGTGTAATCTTCTTTTTTTGTGAACAGGCTCTTGAAGTCTCACTTATAAGAACTTTTAAATATGAATATGAGGTAAATGCATAAAAAAGTAGATTGAGATGCACTGATACAAACTGGACATGAAATTACATCTAAAGACAAGTATTGTGGAAAGCATATTAATGAATGTTGGGAAAAAAATCTGCATTTATTTGGAAATGCACTGATCTAATTTTTCTCAGAAGGCTGCTTTTTTTTTAAAAAAAAAAAAAAATGCTTAGTAAACCTTGGCTATAATTTATTTTTGAAAGGGTTTTAAAGAGTTAAAAGTCCTAAATAGCATAATTATCAGAGTTGAAAGTGTTTTTTAAGAATGAAGTGGGCTTGATGGATTTTCTTTGATTAAGCTTTCCTAATGATTCAGACAATATAAATATTTTTCGAACCTTTCCTCTATTATGTTCTTCAGCAGGTAAATTGGGTCACTAAATGTTTCCAGAGCTATTACACAGAGAAACGAATTTGTGCAGCCAGCTTATTATCTCTTTATATTAGATTATATTCCCTTCTCCACCAAGATGAACTGACCTCAAGGATCCTTCTTATTAATAGAAACATCATAAAGATAATGAGAAATGTTATTTTGATGACATAACCTGGAAGAAAAAAAATCCAAATGAAGATCTGAAAGTGGAAAAGGGAGACTAAAAATCACTAGCTCATTTTAAAAATAAATTTCAAAATTATTTTTTATATTTTTGAACAATGCTTGTGTATGTCAGGGAAAATGAGTATGGGCATAATTTTTTTCAGCATCCAACCTATTTGGCCAGGTGCAATTTGATGCCTGGAGGTCTACAGATACTGTTAGAGAAATATTTTGTACCAATTGTGTACTCAATAAGTAGCCAACACAAAACTTTACTTTTGGATTTGTCATATACTGTGAAAGACCTGTGACTACAGCCAAAGTTATTTCCCTGATTCTTTATCTTTTTTTTTTTTTTTAATTTTTTTAAATGTGAAGAATTTAATTTTTGGACTGACACTGGTTTTATTGTGATTGGCTCAGGGTTAAAATGTATACCTGCAACTCAAGTGTATTCAGTAGGTACTAAAACTGAACATTAAATTATAAATGTATATATTTGAATAGAAACTATCTATAATAAAGAGCATCAACTTCTTTATTTAGATTAAAAATATTTTGATGATATCTCAAGTATTTTAGGACCACTTAAAAAAACAATTAGTGTGTACCATCATGGGACTAGCAATTATGTGAAAATGAGTAAGCAAAAAACAATTTTAAAGAAAATCTTAGATGGTAATCCAGAAGAAGGAATAATTTCTAGCAGATTATATATTAGATAATTAAATTTCTTTTTCTTTTTGTATAACTTATGAGCAAATCATATTTTTCCCTAATAAATTGTTAATTCAAATGCATTCAACAAATGTCTTTTTGAATTTTTTCTTTATAGATTGCACATCTTCAAGATGCACCTGTTGATTGTGATTGACCAAATAAATCCAATTAAATTGCTTTTTTTTCCTCTCACTGAATATCCCCACAAGACATTTTCTCTGAGATAGTAAAATTCTGGGAAAATCTTCAAATAAATATAAACTTATTTAAATGAAAAGCACTGGAATGGTTTATATATATATATATGTATTGATCATCTGGCCTTTGACTTTCAAAGGCACATGTATGCTTTTGGAAAACTTGCTTTTGATATGTTCCTGGCAATTAAACAGCAAAATAAATCTAAGTGTGGAAAAATTACTTAATTATACTATTTAATTAGCATTTGAGGGTTTTTTTTCTGTCTCTTAATGAGTATTGCAGAATTTTCTCTTTTTCAAGAATATATTTAAAAGTTTGTCTTGAATATCAGTAAGAAGAAAATAATAGCAAAACCTCACGCCCTTTTACTTATGACACTGGAATAGCAAAAACACCAGAAAAAGAGAATGAAGGAAGCATGGCACCTATATGCTCTTTATCCAATCACCAAAGAAAACCCATAACTTGGTAAACTATTTAGTTCTTACTATATTTTTCTCCATTACAACACAGAGAAAAATGTTTTAAAGACAATTAAAATCAATGTATGATGTTCATAATTGTCTACTACTTTCTTCTTGAAAAAAGTTGTCTCAGAGGCACATTAGTCAATCAACAAAAAACAACATATAAATGGATTGGTAACCCTTACAATCAGAGGCATCTACTATAATGAAGATAAATACATTACAAATATCTATTTTATTAGATTCCTCTCATGTGCTACGGAATTCACAGAAACTCACTGCTATTATCTTGACAGAAGCTGTGGCCTGATTTATTTGACTTGTTAAACACTGACATTTGAAGTGCAATTTATATCTGTTAAACATGCTTGAAAAGCACAGGCCCATGTCCTGGACTATGTGTAGAGCAACCATTTTGTACAGCAGAAAAAATGCAGTAAGGGACAAATGAAGAAATTACAAGTAAACATTATGAATTTAGCCTTTAATAACTTTTCTTCTTTGTATTTTTTTTCATCAAGATCAAGATAGTTATATAAAAGTATGGAAAAACATGCAGAATGGCATTCATATCAAACACATGGTAATGCTCTGTTGTTTTTAATAAAATGTGAAGGCATATGTTCAACCTACTTCATTTTTTATGTTATTGCCAGTAGAAAAACCATTTAATATTACTTTTCCTCAAGTAATTATTGCAAAAGAAGCTGTGTTTTTCATTATAAAGAATTTCCTGTCCATCCATCTCTGTGGGTCCTAGACTGGCAGGTCAGTTTTTCTACTTAGTTAACACCTATGTTATAAATGGCACACCTGACAGAAATTTAGTAGAACTACATCCAGTCCCCTTCACCTTCCCAGGAGTCTCTGTATGACAAGTAAGAGTCTCTGGATGGGGAAGGCTCATCAATGGATCATGTGAATAACTGTCCATCTATACCAGAGGTGTTGCTCATCACCATAAACCCCCCCTTCTGAGAGGAACAGAGTGTCCAATATTTCTGACAGAGCCATCTCTTATGGAAGTCTGATGACTTCCTGGGGCCCAGGGTAAGGACATTACTGGGAAACTTCCCAGCCTGGTACAGTCTTATGACTGTTATCCATAACATTATTCCATGTGGGTGGCAATGAAGATGCAACGTGTAGTCCAAGAGCCATCAAAAGAGATTTCAGGGGCTTGGGTTGGTTGGTAAGGGAATCTGGAGAACAGGTTATTTTTTACTCTGTCCTTTTGGTTGCAGGCAGAGATATTGGAAGAAATAAATAGGCATAAGCTATTAATATGTGGCTTGGTGGCTGGTGTCACTGCCACAGGTGTGGGTTTTTTGATAATAGGATGGCCTACACAGCACGAGGGCTGCTGATGTCAGATGGGATTTAGCTTCCTCAAAGCAGGAAGAAGGCCTTTGCTCACAAGCTGGTGGGGCTCATTAACAGAGCTTTAAATTAGACCTGAAGAGTGTGGCAGACAGTATCAGGCTTGCTTGTGACAAGCTGGAATCACAAGCAAAGGTTAGAGGGACGTGGTGCTAGCAAGGGCCCTCAACCTTTTGCTCCGAGATGTGCTGGGTACACTGTAGCACATGAAGTCTTACAGAGATGAGCCTTGGGCTCCTGAGGCAATAGGAGGCAATCAGTGAACCCACACAAGCATCAGTGAAATACCACAAAGGAATTAAGGTGTGCTTCCCTAAGAAGGTGATGAATCCATCAGCCTAGCTGAAGTGCCCCTAGCAATGCACATAGCAAACAGGAGAAGCTGGAAAGCACTGTTCTGCTAGATCATGTGGATCATGTGAAGAGTAAAGTCAGGACCCGAAATTTTACAAAAGCGTAATTCCATCTGTTTGAGGAGTCAGTCAATAGGACCCTCTGGGAAACTGCCCTTGGGGACAAGGGAGCAGAACAGAGTTGGAATATCCTTAAGGATGCTCTTCATAGAGTGCAAAAGCTCTTGATTGGTCATGTGTAACAAATCAAGAAAGGAAGGCAAGAGACCAGTATGGCTGAGTCAAAGCCTGCTGGTCAGACTAAAAGGCAAGAAGGAAAAACACAGGCAGTGGAAGCAGAGACTGGTATTCTGGGAAGAGCATAAGGCTGCTGCTCAGTGTCTAGGGACGGGGTCAGGAAAGCCAAAGTGCAGCTGGAGCTGAACTTGGCAAGAGATACAAATGAAGTCTTCTACAGGTATATCAGACAGAAAAGGAAGGTCAAAGAAAGTGTACTCTCTGATGAACATGACTATCAAACTGGTAACAATGGATGAGGAGAAGGCTGAAGTCCTCGATAAATTTTTTGCCTTGGTCTTCACTGGCAACCTCTCTTCCCACACCTCTCGAGTGGATGGACCTCAAGGCAGAGACTAATAGAGCAGTAAGAGAAGATCACCTGAGGAATCTGAACATACATAAGTCTATGGAACCTCACAAGATGCATCCCAGAGTCCTGGGGGAACTGGCTGATGCAGTTGTCAAGCCACTCTCCATGATAATTGAAAACTCATGGCAGTTAGGTAAAGTACCAGGTGACCGGAAAAAGGGAAACATTGTACCCATTGTATGGCAGAAAGGAGAATCCTGGGAACTACGGACCTATCAGCCTCAGCTCTGTGCCTGGGAAGATCATGAAACAGGTCCTGCTACAAGCCATGCTAAGGTACATGGAGGACAGAGAGGTGATTTGAAATAGCCAGCATGGCTTCACCAAGGGCAAGTCCTGCCTGACCCACCCAGTGGCCTTTTATGATGAAGTGTCTAAATCAATGGACAAGGAAAGAACTATGGAGGTTACCTATATGGACTTTTGTAAGGCCTATGACACAGTCACCAAAAACATCTTTATCTCTAAACTGGAGAGATACAGACTTGATGGGTGGACTGTTTGGTGGATGAGGAAGCAGCTGTGTGTTCGTATCCAGACTAGTGGTCAATTGCTCAATATTCAGATGGAGTTCTGTGACAAGTGGTTTCCCTCAGGGGTCCATATTGAGACCAGTACTGTTTAATACCTTCATCAAAAACTTAGAGGGATCAAGTGTGTTCTCAGCAAGTTTGCAGAGGACAGCAAGCAGCATGGTGCAATTGACATGCCTAAAGAATGGGATACCATCTGGAGGGATCTGGGCCTGGACACTTGGGAAGTGGGCCTCTGTGAAGGAGTAAAATGATCAGAGGGATTGAACACCTCTGCTATAAGGAAAGACTGAGAGAGTTTGGGGTTGTTCAGCCTGGAGAAGAGAAGATTCTGGGGAAACCTTATTGAAGCTTTTCAGTATTTACAGGGGACCTGTAAGAAAGATGGTGACAAACCTTTTAGTAGGGCCTGTTGCAATGGGAGAAGAAGTAATGGCTTTAAACTGAAAGGAGGTAAATGTTCACTAGATGTAAGGAAAAAAAAAGTATGATGGTGGTGATGAAACACTGGTTAGGTTTCCCAGAGAAGTGGTGGAAACATTCAAGGTCGTGCTTGACAGGGCTCTGAGCAACCTGATCGAGTTGATATCTCTTCTCCTTGCAGAGGGATGGACTAGATGAACTTTCCAAGTTCCTCCCAACCCAAACTATTCTATGATCATGTATTTCTTTTATCTCTTACTCTTTATTTTGTGGGCTTTTTTCTTTTTCTTTTTAATTCTCAGAATTTTCCATATTTACACATGAAATTCTGCATTCACTGAACACAATGACAAAAAATTTCATGTTTTTTTAAACTCCTATCTTTAAAGCATTTGGGTGGATGAAACCATAGAAGTTCTGCCATTTGTCATTGAAATGTTGATGAAAATCTTCTTTGACACACTGTTGAGCAGATATAACATTGAGATATTTCACAGAGATACCTCTGCATCTACATGTTACAGTGTCGTTCAGAGGAACTATGTATTTACTTAATTTTACTTAGTTACTGAAAAGATACTTATGGAAAGTGGTTCAAAGAAAAATCACCCCATAGTTTACAGCTTTCTGATCTTGAAATAAATGTGGCTTTTAGAGAATGAGAAGTGGATAGATCTCTTTCAGGGAATTGTACAGATCAGTTTGGAAAGTGTACAAAATTGCCTCAGAGAGATATATGTCTCTATTACCTTATGCACCGTATTACCTTATTTCATTGTCCTGAAATTAAAGAGTAATCATCTCACTTTTGTCACCTTGACACCACTCAGTAACTTCCACTTTTTCTTATGAGCAATAATCTTTCCAAAATACCACCAAGTTCCTTACCATGTTTGTCATGTCTGTCAGGGAGACTAGTGAGTATTGAATACTTGCATTCCTTGGATAAATTTGTAAATCCTTCTACCCAGGGTTCTCCCAAGCCTTTCTTTTTATCATCACTATTTTACCCTATTAAAATGAAAATAGAAACTACTCTCATTGAACTTTGCCTAATTGATTCTGAGATAATTGTAAACTGTTGGTATAAAATTATTCTGTTTGTTAAATTTAAACATAAAATGCCTTTTTAAAAAAATTTTGTTTTAACCTTAATACATCTGTTTGGGTAATATTTAGTTGTTTGCTTTAATGCTCAGTGATTCATCATTTAAAAAGTTGTACTACTAATTCATGAAAGCCCCTTAAGATCTGTATTGTTCAGTCATTCAATGAATAGTATATTAATAAGCTTATTGATTCAAGTTTAGCACTTAGCTAAGAGATGTTTTATAGTGCTGACAATATTTCAATAGGTCAATAAAATAAGGAAATAAAGGGTAAGTCCATCAATAACTTCAATAATATCAATTTGTTTGCATGCCAAAGCTTCAAATCAATCAAACGTGCATGCAAATAGCTCCATTAAATTTAATCTGGATTGAGAAGATACTTAAGCATATAATGAAAATTGAAGCTCTTCTTTAATTATCTGCATAAAGTGTATCACCATCAGCATAAAAAATACAGTTAATGCTCTTTTGGTAACAATCAACTGTTTAACCAACGGCAATAATACTAAATTTCTTTTAAGATTTAATGTCCTGATACAGCCAAGTACCTAACTTCTTGTCTAACTTCAAGCAGAAGCATAGCCTGGTAAAAGAAAATAGAACAAGCTATGTAGTGTTAAAAAAGATGAATACTTAAAAAACTCTCTGAAATATACCTCATATGATGAAAGAATACATGTTCTTTCCTTATAATTATGTATCTTGTCAATATGTGAGCTTTAAAAAAATAAACGTTTAACTGCTACCCAAACATAGACCTCAATCCTTCAGGTATATCTATTAATTCACACTTGCACCACTGGAAACTTAGCAGAGAAGAAATTTTTAACAGCATTTAGGTGGGGAGAGGGCAGGAAAGGTGGAAGAGAGGATAAAAAAGTAAGACAAAGGAAGAACATGGGTTTATACCCTTTATTCTATTGTCTGACGGTAGCCTATCTATCTTTTGATCTTAGTATAATTTTCATTCACATTTGTGAAATGCAGTTTCCTCTTTACAGTGACTGTGTAAATCTGGAGTTTAAATAAATAAGGCTACTTATTTCTACCCTTACAACTATTAACTAGCTCTCATAATTAGATGGACTTCATGATACCTTGCTTTACATATACACTGAAACAACTGCAGGATCAGAAAGAAAAATCCTGAGCAAGAAGGTCTGTTGAACTATAGATTAATCCAGTATTTCAGTGCCTAAGAAGTGGGCAAATTAGTTGCATGAATCATCTGAATCTCTAATGCATATGTGCTCGGAAACAATCTACAAAATATTTTGAAGATAAGAAATTGGCTTTCTAATGTCAATTTGTTGAAATTTTAAGTGCATACATATAATTAAATATTTATTGGATTGGAAACAGTCTCATGTAAATAGAATTATCCTAGCTTTGTAGTAGAAGGAGAGACCTGAGTTACAGCTCCTTTTCCAATGAATGCTTATGGGTTTCATATTAAATAACTTCATATTAAGGTATTACTGAAGTAAAGGAATAGAGTGCAATTCTTATTATTCTTTTCTATCCAGAAGGCAGTAAAGTTACACTTATTCTCTTCCTGATTCAATGAATATTTAATTTTTTCATGCAAAGCTGAAAACTTCAACAAGAATATGGCCACCCTTATTGTTTTCCATAGCCATAAGTATTTGACTATTCTAGTCAGCTGTTGTACAGAAGGAAAAGGTATCCATAGAGATGCCCACAAAACATGAGTGGTGCTTCACTCTTTCATGTTTGGAAAAACATTTTACCAACTGGATTTTAGTATAAAAGTATGTGATATCACACAGTCTTGTCTCACATTTTTCATAAAGCCAATACTAGATCTCAGCAGAATTTAATCGACATAAATCCCAAGGAGAAAAGTGCTTCTTTCCAAAAGGGAACTATGTAAATACAATACATAGATAAACCAGAAAATATGCTCTAGTCTTCACCAATTTCAATTAGTGGCCTCTTGCCAACCAAATATTTTGTGATTCCATTCAAACTCTTTCATTGCCTTTTTATTAATTTCTCTGGGTAAGATGGAAAGGATACTGTTTCCTCAAAGCACTATAAGATCCAAACTCTGCAAAAAGTGATGCATAACTTGACTTTTGCCATCCTGTCCTCTTCCTTATAGCGCAAAAGACATTTCTTTCAATAATAATATCAAACACTTACTGTCCTCATAAGCTCCACATTCAACTTCTCAGTAGCTGAGCTTACACCGCAGGTGTAAGGTACTCTATACTGTACCTCAAGCCCCTGCCTTCCAGGTGCACTCCGAGAGTTTCTTAACTGGACATGCTTCTGCTCTTCCTGGTTCCTGTGGAGGGGTGGCTAGATTCAGAGACAAGAGCCGATTCTGACTTGCCTCTGTAATAACCTCCAGGGTCTACTAATAAAGCTACTTAAATAAAAAGTCACTTAGAAACAGCAAGAAAGCAGAAAAAAGATGCGTTGGAGAAGTGCATCTATTAATAGTTGTGGAACCGACAAGAATCATCAGAAGTATAGCAGGTTACCAGAATAGATTAACAAAAAAATTTCAACTGGTAATGAGGATTACCAGTGTCACTCAGAAAGGCAATGACAGAAGGGATCTCTTTCACCTGCATATTTTTGAGAAGCATTAGATTTACCATTATACCGCTGAGAAACAAAAAAAAAAAGTGAATTAGTTATGACTACAGTACATGAAAAATGTGCCACATGATGTTACACTAGAGGTGTTTAAAGTTAATCATGTTCATGTCGACAAAGTATGTGATGCTTCAGAAACAACAAAGCAGTGTATATCAGCAAGAAGGTGACTTATAACATTTGATACAATGAATTGGAGTGTGAGCACAGAGTGTCTTCCTAGAAACGGAGACATATGGGTAACTAGCCTTTAAGTAACAGCCATTTGTGCTGAACATCATGAAGTGTTCTAATATTTCTCAGTGTTAACTGCTCCATTCTACCTATGAAAATATGGAGATATATTGTCCAGGATCAAGTCGCAAGTGACATGTCAACAGCATCACTTTCAAATCTCTCTAATTTAGAAACAAAAAGAAAAAAGGTGGAGCACATTGGTTAGCACATCCAATCAAGCTTCATTTGATTTTTTTTTTCTATTCTGGATAACTACAAATGTCCTATATTTAGTATAAACAGCACTACTGGATTGGACAACAGCAAACATTAAATGGCTTTAAGTCAGAGAAATAATACATTTTTTACAACTTTCACACATTTTTTATTCATAGAAATTGGAAAACTTATCATCATTTGGGATGTTAGGTTAGTTGTATTCGGTTCTCTTGCTGCTGAAAGGATATGAAATATCTTCTAAAGCTTTTCTGCAGTATATAGACTAAATAAAGTGCAATTTTGTGATAATTACCTTTAGTAATACAAGCTACATACATTTTCAGTATCAGTATACCGTACTTCAGTATCTGAACCTGTGATGACAAATTACATCTACTTTTAATATGTTTTAGTCTGTAAGATCAAAAGAGGACTTTCTGGTATATCTGAAAGTTCAGGCTTCTTATGCTTACTTATGTATGAACATCTTCAAGACTGATTGTAGCAGTGGAAAAAAATCAGATATAATCACAGTATAACTGGTGACCTAAATTTTATCTTTGCAACAAGATATGCCCTAACTGATTATTCCTGAACTAAATCATAGCTAATACCTGTCTTCCATGCCACAAAAATGTTAACACTTACCATTGCTTTGATGTTCTTACATGAGTAAGATTTCATTAAATATTTACTGAAATTGTTTTCCGATGCATTTTAAATTTCTGTGGATGTTACATTTCCTGGATCCCAATCTATCTTCTAATAAAAGTAAAAGGTCTTCAAACTTACCTGTCTATACAGTTTAGAAATTGTTCACCACAGAACAGCTCCTGCTTACAACAGGAGCATTTTTAATGACATGTTGGTAAAAAATCATAGATGTTAAAAGACCAGAAAACTAGGAGACTTCACAAGTGCCACTAGCACAAGAGACCTAACTAATGGCTCAGATGAAAGAAATGGGATTCAGTGCTCAACAGTTTACCTTTCTGGGTTCACCCTCCACCTCCACAGGACCAGGCTGGTTTTGTTCTCTTCTTTTGCTTACACCAGAAGCTAGTCTCCATTTACCTTTGGAGAAGTAACAACAAGCAACAGCCTAGGAGCCTTTTTAAAATAGAGACCATATTCTCATGTCTAGCTGGTAATTATATATATTAAAAACTTATTTGCCAAAATTTCTTAGTACTACTAGCAAAAAAAAAAGGACTTGTGCTTTATTTTACATCCACTCATTTATTAGATTATCTGATTCTTAGACATGATCGCCTTTCTGGGGACATTTAAACATTTGACATTTAAAACATCAATTTAATTTTAAACATCACCTCTATCAAATTCAACTCAAGATAAGACAATTCTCTTAACTATATTCTTGTGTTTTTATGAGCATCAATAAAAGGTAAAAGTATCTAAAGTGAAGTTGTAATTTACCTCCATCTCATGTAAACCTGTTGGATGCCTGATTTCCACTAATTTCTTATGGAAAAAAGGCCAGTCGAACAGTTAGCTGACATTAAAGGAAAAGCAAATAATTCAAGTTGCATTTTATGTGATGTGACCTAGAAACCATGTAAGCAATAAACTTAGATCCATTAAGGCAAATTTTTTCCCATAACTGATATTCATGAAATAAGTATTTTGGCTAGTGTTTTAAACACACCTAAGGACTTAGGGACCCAGATCCCAGTGAAATACTTCATCCAGAATATAATGAGATTGAATCCCTCAGGCTGTTTTGGAGAGTTTAATCTTGATGTTTTAGCTTAAACTACAGTAATTGAATATATAATACATGTTGCCTGAAGACATGATGGTGCTCACTCTAGTTAATAAAGGTCTTCAATCTAAAAAAAAATGTACATGGATTATTTAAGGACCAGAGGATTATTATCTTTCCTTACTGTATGTTAGAAGTATGCATTAAACCTCAACTGGTTCTTTGTTTCAAGTATAAAATTCTAAAAAGTTTATCCAAATATTGACAAAGCCCTTAAAATAAAACTGAAATGTTGCACCTTTTTTGGAGGGGAAAGGTGGATTGTAATTAGAAAAAGCCCCTGTTTGCTTGCACTGCAGAGCATGCCACTTATCATACACGGATGGAAATTCACCATTTTCAAACAAAAAAAAAAAATAGCCTGTATCCGAGCTGACTGAACTCTTGAGAGGGAATCCTTTAACCAAGAGTTTAAATTTATTAAGGACATTTATTTGTCTCCTGAATTATATTTTACTTTTGTGATCACAAAGAAATTTCAAATTTCTTGATCAAAAGTGACTACCAAAAATGAAAAGCAAAACTTCTAGTGGTTTATTTAGCAATGTAGTCCCTAGAATTCAGTTTCACAAGAACCATTCATTTTTCTAATGCCCCTCAGCCCCAACTCAACTCCTTTTGCTTTTTACCAGCACTTGTATAAACTCTACAAGACATTTAGGAAAATGTTTATACTTTGGTTTGAATCACAGGCAGGTGCAGGACTGTTCAAGGACGCAAGGAAATTAGTATGCAGAAATGCATAGTATGATCTGGGCAAAATAAGACTCAGAGAATACTTATATCAGTAATAACTTGGCTTATTGGTACAAAAACTTTTTTGTCCTCTTAATTCTATACCAAGTTGTTTGTCTTTTGTACTATTTTCTTATCTAGGCAAATGTATTAAAAATGACTAATCAGTAATAAGTCTGCTGGGTTGCTTTGTCACTGTCTGTCTCCTCCTAGAGTCAGCCATGTGTCATAATATATACCTTGGGGACTGATTCCCTTCTATAGAATCATAGAATGATTTGGCTTGGAAGGGACCTTAAAAATCATCTAGTTCCAGTTCCCCTGCCATGGACAGGGACACCTTTCACTAGACCAGGTTTCTTAGGGCCCCACTCAACCTGACCTTGTAAACACTTCTCAGAAAGGGGCATCCACAACTTTTCTGAGCAACTTGCTCCAGTGTCTTGCTACCCTCAGAGTAAAATTCTTCCTAATATCTAATCCAAACCCTATCCCAGATTTAAAGCCATTCCCCCTTGTCCAATCACTTACATGGCTTTTGACAAAATCCCACATTGACATCACCAGCTTTGTGGATAATGAACTCCCAGCTGGTTTTTCAGTCTGATAGTGAAATACAGTAATCCCAGTGTTATTTCTGGTGGCTTTGTTTGTTTGTTTGTTTGTTTTGCTAAATTGATGTACTTGCAATAGTGTTTCATTAGAATTTGCAGTATGCTTTTGAAATGAACCCCATTAATAATACATACTGTGTTTTAAATCATTTTATAGAGAAGTCTCAGTCCGTACAACCTGTTGAATTTGTTGTTCTTTCATCCTTCTGGATGAAACTAAACAACACAACAAGGTTTAGGAGATACCCTAATGCAAGCCACCTGTTAGTGGATGTTAATTCCATGGTACCAGACTAGAGATAGAAAAAGAAGAAAAAAAAACCCAACACATAGTTTAAACGTAAAAATTGTTTGAGTCCCCAGCACTGTCTGGTTTTCTCTAAAAACATTTTATGTCATGCTCCCTAGTTACTGCTTCACTTAGATTTATTGATTCCATAAATGATCTATCACATTGAGTTATGTTCACATCACATGCTTAAGAAAGTGAGGGAAAGAAACAAAAAAACTTAATCTAGAAAAATTGATAAGTTCACAACTACAAAAAATCAGAATCACTGTTGCAAAAGAAAAGAATCAAATATGAAGAAACAGATGTAAAACTAATCCATGATGCAAAATTTATAAAAGCATCTTAACAGAAGAAAATGCCTCCATATAACAGTATTCTCTGTTTTTCACCAGTATAGAGAAAATTCTTGTTTGGAAGATAATTCTGTAGACCAAAATCTCCTAATGTTGCTTCAGTCTTTTTTTCCATTTTTCTGCCTACTCAAAGACCATGGAACTTTCCTGGCAAATTACTCTTATTTCAATTTTTTGTTTTGAAACAACATTTTTAGCAAGTTGGGTTGTGACAACAGAAATATTACAGAACAGTAGCAAATCTTGAAGAGTTTGATCATAGCAAAGACTGGTCTTGAATACTGCATTTACCAGTATGGAACCTGGATCAGGAGGACAGAAAGATGTGTGATCAAATCAGTCAGTTTGCACATGCATGTGCATGGTAGTAGTTCAGTCATACATTTAGTGATGAATGTAGAGACTGCCCAAGGATTTCTAAGAACAGTGCTTTCTCTCTTCAGCTTTGCTGTTGCTACCCTGTTGAGGTCTCTGTGATTCTTAGAAAGAATGTATGAACACTGAAACAGCATGGAAAATGACAAAAAACCCATAAGAAGGCATCTGACAGAGTGAAGAGAACTGTTAACCAAGACTGCACTACAGAAAAGCTGCTGTAATAAGAATGAGAGAATGCTTCAGCAGAGCAGTGAAGCACAGCTAGAAGCCCATACTGCTTAAACCCTTGACATCTAAAGAGCAGAAAACACTCAGCTGTTAGAGGAGCTTCTGGCTGTGGATTTTTTTGGAATGGAACTATTTCACAATTAAAGGAGGTGGATAAGCACTTTGATAATGAGCTATTAGAAAACCTTTAATGACACTTTTAAGAGTGCTGCTGATGACTTTACACTTCTGCTACGACTCATGACACTTCAAAGAGTAAGGACAAGGAGACTAAGATAACTGAACAGTCAAAAAGGATGCCACATACATAAAGACACAGCCCCTCAAGTAACACATAGATGCTTACCAACTTTTATAAAAGTTTTTGAATCTTTGTCTCAAAATCTGCAGACAATTTAACTGTATTCAGGAGTGGAATAGTGTGGGCTGGGAAAAGAATTAAAAATTGCATTTCAGGATTTATCAGATCACAAGAAGGAAGACACACAAAAGATCATTATCCTATTAAAGTATGACAGGAAGAAATGGGTTTGTGCAAGTCTGAACTTAGTTTAAATAAGCATTGAAGTAACTCCAGAAGATTTTAAAGCTAATTTCACAAGCTGGATAAACTCTGTATATCTGGGGACAGGTCGGCTGAAACCTAAGCACAGAGTATGCAACTAATGGTGATGTTTGACAGCTCAGTTGCCATATATAGAGATTATAATTAGATGTGGTAAATGGAAAGTGACTGATTAAAGAACAAGGCCCTACAACCCATTGAAATTCCAAACCTGATAATGGAAAAGGGCAACATCATATTGAGTGATAAGTGTTGCATAGCTGCTGTAGATTACTACCACATTTCTTGAGATGGTGAATATTTCTAAAATACTCAGGAAATGAAAGAAATATTTTCCAAGTGCCTGATGTGAGAGAAAAAACCGCATGTAGTATATTACCGCAGAAAGTGTAAATCTGAGTACCAGATATTTTCCACTGGTCACTCAGAGAGCAACAGAAAGTGCAGTCAGCATTAAGATGCCTGATACTGATGGCATAAGCAAAATAGAAGATAGACAGTAACAAGTTGGTGATATCAACTATACATTATTCCAGAGTCCAGAAGTATGGTACCGTTTGTACTGTATAGTCACTCTGTCTTTGAAGCACTTGACAGAGTGCTGGCTTGTACTTGAGCAAGGTTTAGAACTTCCACACTATACATCACAAGTAAAACTTACCCTTCATTTTACTTATATCAGTTTGAGTAATAAATCATAGTTCCTTTACTGAGACAGAACTCAAGACCATTTTCTCATTAAATAGCTTTCATCTGTATGATTTTCTATGTAATGGATATCACAGTACACTAATGAGTTTGCCAGCATTATCAGAAGATGTATCACCATTTACGTAGTTTCTTTTTATCCCTGAAATAACTGTATGAATGTATTAGTTTCATAATTTCTCTTCACTTATATAGGTAAAAAATTATGGTCTGTTAAAAATATTTTGAAACCTTCATCTTACATAACAATGTTCTTAGTGTACAGTTACTATTATGTTTTCTCATTAATAGTGATATGCTCTGTCTTATAGAATAGTCACTACTTGTCTAAGGAGAGTGTAACCATACACAAAACTGTTTAATTTTAAAAATAGAATTAGGAACTGATCTACAGAATATGGGACTTCCTTTGTTGTATTCACAGATAATAATACCCATGTTGGTAATGCATTATTAAAAATTATAGATTGAATTTATAGTATTTTTTTGATAATTATCTGATGTTTCTGTAAGGGTAGAGCACAAGATTTTTTTAATGAAAAGGTGAGAAATACATCGTCGTATTTTAAATAGAGAGAAAAAAAGAAAGAAGATGGAAGACAGATCTTTTGCAGCAGACCTTCAAACAAGTTTGCTTGATATTTTAAATGAAAAAAATCCAAAAACTTTATGAGGATTTGGAACTTACTTTCCTTATTGTAAATCTTTTGCTTAAAATTACTATCAAAACTAACATTAAAGATGTTATACCCTCACTGGCATAACCAGTGTGAGTGAAGACTAGAACTAAATGATCTTTGAACCAAAAATGTTTCAATACTTGCTGACAACATCCTCTAAGAACTGCAAAACAAATGGTTTTTAGCACTGGTGCTCTTGGGAGGTACCTCGATAATGTTTTGAGTTTTTGTATAAAACTTTGATTTCCACATTAGGCACAAAGACGGGGAAAAAAAATTGTGCGTCTGAAAAAAATAAAACAAGCCACAAACTATATGGTACATAAAATGATTTAAAAATTATTTCCAAGGTTTCTTATTAGTTTTGTTTTATATCAGACACAGAGAATGATGCACCTTCAGCACAGCAATTCACTCTGGCCTCCATCCCCTACAGACTTCACACATAATCAGCTTTATGCACTGTGAATGACTTCACTGTTTGTTCCTTTATGTAAAGTTGTGTGCATGCATGTTTGGGCAAGCATATGGGGGAATCTACAGCTATGAGGATTCATACTACCTTTTCTCACTTTCTACAGCTTTCAGCTATGAAGTTCCCACCTTGGCAAGTAGATTTGGTAAGCTTTTTCGTGTGTGAAGACAGTGATAGGGGAGACTGGGTCCCTTTGGTCTGTGTGCCTCTGATTCAAAGAGGTGTTTAAGTGCTCATATTTAACCTGAGATGGAACTTTGGTATTTCACACTAGGAGAACAATTTGCCTCTTACCTACTAGACATTCAGTTTTTCCCCGATAATGTACTCCAGGAAACTGGAATTGATTTGTGACACATGTCTGAAGTGCACAGGTCACTGTGCAAAAAATAATTCATGAGATAAGAGTTAACAAGCAGTAGAGGGAGTCCAACTCTGCAGTCTACTTAGTGTGCCCCAACACTCATGCAAAAGAAGACTTCTCTGAACTACAAAGCCAGTCTCATGCCTTTCCCCTCCCTGACAACTTGAATCTGAGATACATGCTTCTACTCAGGAATCCGTGGTTACTACTGTAAGCGGTGGAATTTGACATCTATCTCAGGTTTGACAGATTGATTTTTTGAGTTAATGATCTACATTCCAGCAGTGGCATGGCTAACCTCCTGTGTTTTCAACAGAGAATAGAACTGTTCTAAGGACTGTTATAGTAGAAATAAGGCAACAAATGAAGGGCATTGAAAGGTTTCTCCTTTGCAATGAGCTTTGCAAAGAACACTAAAGGGCTGGACAATCCAATTTGGGAAAAGAAGGCACAGTTACAACGTGTCTTATGTGAACTTCATTATGGTTTCCCCAACACTTCAAATTATGCAGCATCTGCCTTCTGTCTTTTCCAAAGGCAAGGGAGGGAGGTAATGCAATGATGACTCAAAGGTAGCCTTTTCTTTTAATATTACTAGCAATATTGCACAAAGGTTTAGGATGATACATTTGCAATGCCACAAAGATAGTTTCTGCTTATTTGCAAGACAAAACATATATGGAAAATGGTCTTCATACCTGAATTTTCAACTGTTCCACTATAAGGATATTATTGCATTGAGAAAAAACGTTATCCTATATATATATCACATCCATTGATTGTCCACTAAGAATTATCTAGACAACCAAATTCTACGAAAAAACCTGATATCAATCACAGTCAAATCTTACATTTATTCTGGCACCAGTAAGACTAAATAAAGGCCCACATTTCTGTCTTGATGATGGTTTCTCCTTGTTCAGCAAAAGTAGCAAAATTAGAAAATGCAATGAGATAGATCAAAAAAAAAAAGCTAATTATGATTTTGTTGTTCAGATAAGAGCACACAAAATAAATCATAATCCTGTATTCTATCTCATAAAAAATCCATTTTTAACACATAAAGAACTGGCTGTTCCTCTGTTGAGAGATTTTTTTTTTTTTTTTCCTATTCTTTTGGCAGTAAAGTCCTCTATTTCCTTTGTAGTTTTGGGGATAAAACAAGGCTTTTCAATATTAAAAATATATTTTTTAGGTATATGAGGGTTTTTTTAGTTTCACCTCATGTTAAAACATTGTTAATAACATTCATATTATATATATACACATTTTTTATATATATATATATATATAAAAAATACAAATCTTGAAACACAGTACCACTGCCTTCATATTTATTTTGGCTATCCTGCTAATGTGACTCATGGAACTTTTTATAACTTGGGATTCCTAGAGATATAACACGCTTATAGATGACTGCGCATACAAACAGTATATCTCGGAAGACTGGAAGGAATATGTGTAGAACTGGACATTTACCTTGTTCATCTTACTGCGAATACTCTTCTTATGATCAGACACCTCTCAGCTTAAGTGCATCCTTCTTCTTCCTTTCCAGTCTCTCCACTTACATCTTTTTCAAGCCCAGACCAGTAGATGAGGTTGAAGATACTTGACTGAGTACATATATTGACTATTTCTTCTTACATTATAATTTCATCTTCCTTCAGGGACACTGAGCATATAACCCTGTTTTAATGTGACTGATCTGAGGTAAAAAAGAACAACATTTTTCTCTAAAAATCACTGAGTCTCTTCAGTTGCCTAGTCTCCTATCAGGAGAGCAAACACTTTGAGAAAAGAGGGTCCAATTTCACCAAGCACTTATGAACTTGGTGAAATAGAGTTACTTGCAGTCAGGATCTTAATTTTCCTTTTTATGCCCAAAGACACTACCTGAATTGAGGGCTAAGTGCTTATTGCAGACACTTTCAATGTCATAGTTAAATAAATAAATGCTCTAACAAAGCTTTTATAATTCAGGGAGAGAAAACAAAAAATATTGGAAGGAGAAATGGGCAGAGAAGTGAAATGATTTGTTCAAGGTTCTCTGGCTAATTAGACTTACAGCCATGCACAGAAACTAGTGTTCTGAAATTGGCACGCGAGGCAGTAGATATTACTATCTTCTTTCAGGTTCCTTTCACATATATCATAGGACAGCAATTCAAAATATGGAGAACAATGCCAAGATAAACTTTATGTTACCTCTGCAAAAGTTGACAATTCCGCCATGATCATGAAAGATCTGTTCACCAAAAAAATCACAGTTGAACTGCAATTCTTTGCTGTCACTTGCATTGCATTTATCAAGCTATTTATCTCCTGCATGAGTTTTCCATTACCATGAGAAGACAGCTTGTAAGACAGTATTTTAAATGAAAGTGATATACATTTAAATACAACATTTTTCTGAGAAGTAATTTACGTTTCCTTTTTTACTGGCCATAGAATTCAATAGTACTGAAATGCTGTACATAATGAATGCTAACCCCACAGGGCTAAGCAATAATTGCCATTTTTCTGTCTTAAAGATTGCAGCTATTATTTATTTATTGTATAATAAACTCAAGTTGTCATTCACCCCATGACCATGCCAGCAACCACCTTTATTTCATAGTATAAAAGAAAACTGCTAGAGGGATAGATTTCTATATGCAAATTACATGAAAGGTATTAAAGGAACAATTGCTCACAGTGCTGAAATATTGAGGATGGTGAGACAAATGCCATGGAGGACAATCACAGAACCTAAGCTCGCTTCAGTGGTCTCTGTCTCAGATTTTATTGTGATGCAAATCTACACTGAAAAAACAATGCTACTCTTCATTTAACTGTGTTAGTTAACCTTCAGCACCTTTCAGTGTCTTTTCACATGCTTCATTCCTGACTTTGGCTAGTATGAAGAACAGGAAAAATGACTCAGACCCATTCCTGCAAGGGGTGATAACTTAACTCCTGATGTTGCAGCGCACTTTCTGGCCCCACCGCAGTGGGGCAGGAGCTCTTGTTCCTCTGGAAAATAATTAAAAGAACAACTTAAAATCTGTTGTTCAAAGCCTTCCACCCTGGCTCCCTAAAACACACAAATGTGCACGCACACAACTGCATGAGGTATCTGGGTTTCGTCATGTATTATCAGAGTCCTCACCCTGGGAACTTGTGAAGTGATTGCTTTAATCTTTTTCTGTAAATGTGTGTGTGTGTCTATGTGTATTTTAGTATTTCTATGCATAATAAATGTGGTGATTTGCTATCTCTAAAAGAAGCTATCAGTGTGCCATTTTGATGAAGAACACTTAAAAAAAAAGAAACCAAGCAACAGCAATCTCAGATTCTGCACAGGGACTGCACAGCCAATTAAAAAACATACTGAGGGGTTTTGGTATGTTTTCTGAACTTCAGAGATGTATATAATATGATATTTCATAGTTCAAATAAAGACAATTGAAAGAAGCAGAATGATAGTAAATTCTTAATGTTAATAGATCTTTAATTCCTATCCAACCATTTTTTTACATTGTTATATGAATATATGAATTTTACATTTATTATTTAAAATGTAAGAATTTAATATTAAAAATATTATTCTTGGATGTTAAAATTTAACTATGAAATCCTAATGCTGCAAATTATCTAAATACTGACCTTACAATTAAGTAATGAAATAACTAAATAATCTTTAAAACTTGCAACTTCTACCCTGATTTTCATCAGCATTGAGCTGAATTCCCAACTAGATCCAAGAATATCCAGTATCTTACAAGACTATCTCTTTGTGCCTGAGATTTAGGCACTTGGGTAAATTTCCTTAAGTAAAATTGATATTAATTTACACTGATGAAATAATCTTGCTTAAGAAAACATTAATTCATCAAACAGAGCATAAGACCTCTATCTACTATTTACCTAGTCATGTGTAAGGAAACTCACTCATCTACTGAAGTAAGCATGTGATTTAGGTAGGATAATTAAATTCCAAACTGAAGGACAACAAGTCCCTTTCTCCTTTAGGAAATTCTGGTGGAAGAAAGCTTCTTAATGGAAAATATCCCTCTGGAAAAGATTTGGCTAAACCTCTTGGGGAAAACACAAGAAACAGTGAAATTCATTGCTGAACAAATGGTAGGTTTCTCCAAATTTGCTCTTCCAAGCTGAATTTAAATCCCCACATCTGTCTATGGAGCACTCAGCACTCATGATTTCATCACTCACCTATGTTACAGTGTCTGACTGGCTTAAGATCTCTTGTCAGTGCATACCCACTGAAAACCAACTCCCCAGAAGGTCGATTCTCCTTATAATAATTTGTGTCAAGAGTCTTTTAGGAGATACAAGAAAAGGACATTCCTTTAGTCTTCAGTGTCCTCAATACTGTAAACTGTTCAAGGTAGAGTAATGGCAATGCATGGTTTTAACTTCCTCCTCACCATTCCTGCTCTGAAGATGTGGGTCCCCACAAGGAATGGTTTCAGGGAGAAAAAAAGAAACAGATTTTTCTAAACGATGCAGTCAAAATAGCACTGTTCTTTTCAGATGTTTTTTAAAGACTTACAGATTTTTCTGTTGTATTGCATTTTAAGTGTAGATGTATTGTTCTTAGAAACACATACAGATAATTTGCAACACTAAGGTCACAGGCCAAATCTCATTATTAAATTAAAAATTCAAAGCATTTTAGCCCTCTATAGCCTAAAGGGCAGTGTGACCTTCAGGAATATGAGAATATGAGAAAAGTTCACTCCTTAGCATATGCACTTTCAGTCACAATAAGCAGCCTACACATGATAATACTCCAAGTTCTGACAAATGATAAAAAGACTGATTATCACTCTTCCTCTCTCTTCTTTTCTTACTGATTTGGTAATGGTAACTATTCAAATGTCTTTGCATGTTTCATTGTCATCATTTTTAGCTTTTTCCTATCTCCCTTTTGAATAAGACTTTCCTAATTATCTAGTGATGATGATACATGTTCTGAGACTGAAAAGAGAGAGATCTGAGAGCTAAATAAATCAAGTCCCCTTTAACAGTGACTAGTACTGATATGGGATGTGAATCACATATTTTGTTTCAACAACCAGCACTGGGTTTTACCTCAGGCTCTCTTTAAGCTGATCGTCTTGCAGTTTGAAGTAACCATGCAGTGGCCAGCATAGCCCACAGTCATTTCAATATCAGAATATAGATTAAAATTATCATGCCCGTATTTTGTTTTTTTTAATTAAAAATACCCCACGAAATATTTTATTCCTTCATTATTTGGCAAACCTAAATTATTTTATTTAACTCTTCCTAGTACCTGGATATGATAAAGTTATTTGAAGCATCCTAGTTGGATATTAAGGACAAACGCTTTGATTTTACATCATTTCAGGCAGCGGTTGAAGGTGGGAGTAAAATCAAAACTAAAAAAGTTAAAGTCTTTCAAATTTATAAAATGAGCCTTTGTCCACTAACGTGTATTTAGTGACCAGTAGATCTGAAATTCAAAAACACATGTGGGAGTGCTCAGCTAGTTCACCCTTAGCAAAGGGCCTGCTTAACAACATTTGTTGAAATAGGAATATGAGTGAATAATAAATATTATGAGTGAAATGAACACAAAGCCATTTGAGCAGGCATTTACCTAAACCTAATCATGTGAGAGGAATACAACCATCAGACAGATCAATCTGTAACCTGTGATTTACAAAGAGGCTTCTGAACCAAAGATGAAGTCATCTTGAAAAGATATATGTGTGTGTGTGTGTGTATAAACAGGATGGAAATTGTAACACAAGGAAGAGACTTTGGACTGATAAACAGCAGTGGTTTGACACTGGTGGCAGCCATCCCATCACAGTCTCTGCCTAGGGCTGATGGTGCAGCCTCCCCACAGTCACCAGGAGCATCCTGCATGCAGCTAAGGCAGCGAGGAGTCTGAGGGGAGACCTCATTGCCATCTGCTGATCTCCTCTCTGGCGTCCAACGACAGAACCCATTGGCATGAAGCTGTGTCAGAGTAGGTTTAGGCGGGATATTAGAAAAAGGTTCTTCACCCAAAGGGTGCTTGGGCACTGGAACAGGCTCCCCAGGGAAGTGGTCACAGCACCAACCTGCCAGAGTTCAGAAAGTGTTTGGACGATGCTCTCAGGCACATGGTGTGACTCTTGGGAGGGCTTCTGTGCAGGGCCAGGAGTCTGATGATCTCTTGTGGATCCCCTTCCAACTCAAGATATTTTATATATATATATGTATATACACACATACACATACACACACATAGGTAGAGAGTGTGGGGTGCAGTAAGCAAGGAACCAACATGTGGGGGCATGTGTGTTGGAACTCGAGATGTGTTCCCTCGCCAGCATGTACGTCGTCATGTGGTAGGAAGCAGCAGAAGTACACAGAGAGCTGGAGCATCCCAATTTCCCAGATGATGGCTGTGTAGGTGGGGAATCTGCTCTTTCCACATAAAAAAGGGGATGTGCTGGTAATACACTGTCGGGAGCAACTGAGGAATGTACGAACAATTTGAACTATGGAAAAAGACTGTTTTCCCAAATCAAAACATATAAGGATTGTTCCTTGCCAGTAAAAGAGGAAGACAAAAAGAAGACTTTTAAGAGACTTTGCATGTTTCTCTATTTTACCCATTGTTCATGCGTGTTATTCATATTATGTACCCCCAGTTTTAAAAATCTTTATCCCTCAGAAATTCCCTCAGTTTATTCTCAATTTCCTATTGGTTGAGATTTGGTGCATGGCACCATTTTCCCTATTTGGACATTCTCTGCCTTCCTCTTCCATATTAGGTGAAGTACCCTCCCCCCGATTCCAAGTTTGTATTTTCCTCCACCCATCCTTTCCCTTATATGTCAAACTCCTCCCTGTTTCTAGCACCTTCCCATGCTCCCCTATAAAAGAGCTAGCCCCTCCTCTGTTTGGGGACATAGTCCTTGATCAGAGCCTCCTCACTTTTCCTCAGGGATCCCTCCCTATAATAAAGTGGGAGCTAACACCTCTGCCTTGTCAAGAACCCCTAGTGTGTCACGTCTCTTCTTACACCAGCGCATGACAATACACAGGGCCTGGAGTCAGGCAGGGAACCTGAGTTCAATTGCATGCATTGTGCATGATTAGAATATTTTGAGATTAATCATAATTAATCTTAATGCTCAGAAATATGCTCGTAGGTCTATATTAACATTTAGTTAGTATCTAGTATCATAGGTTATCTGTTGTGTTACTGATACTGGTCCTGGCATGTAGTTCACTTATTGTCAGTTAATTACATTTTGTTAATAAATCAGTAAACTGCTTCAATCCTAATTTGGTTTTCATTACATGACCTGTTTTTCCACAAAGCACACATTAACTACCTAATTCTTAACATTATTGGCTACTAGTGAAATCTTCCTGTTATGGTTGTGAGGGCAAGAATTTCAAATTAGGCATAGTCCAAATTAAGTTGGCTTGCATTATTTCTGCCATTTGATCAAGCGAAGAAAGGCCAAAAGGGAAAACAAAACTCATCAGAGACCTACAAAACCAAGACAGGGCTCTAAGAAAAGATTGGAAAAAAATGGCTATGTAAATGAAGGAAAAGAAGACTAATAGAGAAGATGATAATGTTTTCAAATATATAAAAATATACTAAGAAACAGACTGCATTGTATTGCTGGGGGGGTAAATAAGAGATTATGTAAACTACAGGAAGTACCTGATCAGGCACTAGAGAAAAAGCTCTTCAGGTTTCTCGTTCCCTTCTGAAAAATAAATGAATTCAAATGGGTTCCTGTGGAGTTTGTAGTTTCTCTGTCTTTGAATGCCTGGAAGAACAGACCTCAGAGCAGGAGGATGATTAGGTATCCTTCTAATGTCCTGTACTTCTCCATGATTTTATGCTACCATATTATAATAGGTTTCATCATAAGACACGGATTCTGAATGTGGGCCCATAATCAGGTAGAATAACACTGTGTTTTGAATTTAAGCTACAATGTACGCAGAGAGGAAGGTGGAAGACTGCGAGGTGGGGTCCCATTAAGGAAGTCCTGAACAGCTGGCTGCTGTGGCATAGAGATTGTCTCTAACAACAGGTAAAATTCACGGCTTGCTGAACTGTAGTCACTGACTAAAACATTATGCCTTATGCCTTTCTTCCTACCCTACTCTAGGTTTCCATCCCCAAAACAGACTCAGAAGACCTGAGCGTCTGCCAGTATTTCATCAGCCCAGACACATTGATGACAATGCCCAACTTCCTCAACAATTTATTCAAAATCATTGCACTGTGAATGACAATGGTTGAGGCAGTAGCAGATGTTTTACTCTGTTGACTCTTCTTTGAGGGAGAGACATTTTGGGTGGACAACTTGGTGCAGTAAAATTTTACTGCTCATCTCCTGAGGTGAGCAAAAAGTCAGCCGAGCTTATTCATCAAGAATCCTGACATTACACTTTTCACAGTTGTGAGCAACTGTATAGCATTTATCTTCTGTTTACTTAATCTAAGGTTCAGTTCTGAGACCTGTGGGCACTCTTTTAAAGCAACTGGTGACTCTTCTTATGTCCCGCGAAGCAGGTCTAATATCACTTCCTCTCCTGTGATCAGACTGTATACCATGCTCTAAATGAGGCAGGTACAAATAATGTTACCATACACTCACATTTACATAGAAGCAGATAATGTGAAACTGCTTAATATGGCATTTTTTAAAGACTGAATGCAAGACATCCCCTCTGAGCATTAGGAGAAAATAGGTAATTTATATATTTATTTGCCACCAGGCTTTACAATTCTTTTTTTTTTTCCTGAGAGCAAGAAAGTTGTGGTATTCATAGTTTTTCTGTTCTCACTCTAAAAAGTTATGTTCTTCAATTAAGAAAACAAAAAAAAATTATTTGCCTCTTCCTTGCCTCATCTTTCTTAACCTTTACCTTTCACCTTGGAAATTTTTTACTCTCCTTCCCAGCCTCCACTATGATCTCAACTTCAGCAGATGATTTCAGACTCTGTCCGTATTGACTCCAAGCTTTCTTTCCCACTATGTATTTTTGCTACTGTGTTTTTCTGTCTCCTCCTCCCCAAGTTTCTGATCACCACCTTTACCTTCCTGCAGCTTTCTTACCTCAGTCTGCTTTGTCCTTCTGTCCAGTGGGAAGATCTGCTGAGGTTAAAAGTGATGGAGATTCACTGATTTCAATGCAGATGTTCAAAACTAAAATGGGACAGAAAAGGCACAGATGTGTTTCAATGTAAATGTTTTTGAATACAAGGTTTAAGCAAATGTATGTTAGGTACAAACTTAGAGAAACTTTATAGTTAAAAGTTATACCACTAATCACATTTAAACTAATTTTTTTTCTTTTAAGCTGGGGTAGATTTTCTTGGAATAACAACATGGTCATGCCTGATTTAACAACACTTCTCTAGCTCAGAACATTTGATCCTTAAAACATTTTACAGAAAAGGACAGGATTTGCTCTTTAAATGAACAATACAAAAATATGAGAAAAGCATTTCTTATAATACTACTGCCTTGTCATGCCTCTTTCTGTAAGACTGAAACATTGTAATGAATATTTACACCAAATTCACCCAAATCCTTACTGAGGAAGGAAAATTGCATATAAATGCTTACAAGTTTTTTAACTGAAAGTAATTTTTAAAGAGGAATATTTAATTAATTTAACAGCACTTGTCCAGCCTATGTGAAACACCATTTATTGTGGGACAATTTGTGTCCCTGATGTGGGACTATTTATCTAATCAGGGACATCAAAATCAGGTAGTAGCGGTGCATGGACCTCATATTGCAAAATTAAGATGGGCAAAGGCAACTTCAGATTTTCCATAACATTATGGAGGACCTGACTCATTTCAACAGGTTATTGTAATGTGTACTCACACTTATGTATGTCTGCTAGTGACATTATCCTTCTGAGATCAGTAGTACTGGTGTCCACCAGTTGCTAGTAATTCATTTTTCCCATTTCACTAGACATAGTTTGTATTTTATAGCTGTTCTCTGTCACCTACAATAAATTATTTCCTACCTCTACTACTGACTTAGGACTGTTGGAGATGTTCAAGTCCAATTTCATTAATGCGAATCTCATGCTGGCATGTAGGAGGGAAGAGGTCTGATAATATTAGCTAAAGAACTTACATCTGCTTCTCTTTGCTAATGCTATCTGGCATTTATGAAGGCAAAACCAGCTGACATACAAGATGTTAACCTTATTAATTTTTTTTCAAAGTATATCCAAGGAGGAAATGTACATTGCAGAGCTATTGCCTTTCTTTGTTTACAAAAGCAACAATCATTGTGATCCCTGTTTGATTAGATTAAAAAGCTAATTTTCAACTCTGCTTTTCACTGCAGAGGAAATTTTTAACATTTACACTCACATACTGAGTATCAATTTATTGATAAGAGTACAAATAGTAAGGAGCACAAGCTTTGATTCACAAAGGATTTCTTTGATGGGGGCAAGAAGGAAACAGAAGGTGAAAAACTATCTGAAATCCTTAGCACCAACATGCAAACTGTAGACTCTGAGAGCCTCCACTAAGATGTTCACTTAATGACAAAATCAACTGTGCTCCACAAACAATTCAATTTACAGCATTGTCAGGTCTCTAAACCCAGATCCTTATTATTTCTGCCAGCTATGCTTGAAGATAGCCTTAAGTCATCTATAAAACGGAAGAAATTGTATTGTCTTCGACTAATCTCAGTCTCTTGGTGAGACAGGTAGACCTAGCAGCATTATAATGTCTATCTCATGAATATATCACAGACATGCTTCTTGACACTTCCTTGTGTAGCCTGATACTCAGTCGTGGACAAGAAATTTCTAAAGCAGGGTCAATGGATGGGATATGCTAGCTTTCATCTGGTGTTTGCCCTTTGAGTACCTTCTCTATTTCCTTAGAGGTGTGTACACAGAGTGAAATGACTTTTGCAGTGCAGCACTTACAAGAGCTATTCTTTTTGTGGAAGATTGCTGCAAGAAAAATAGAGAGGTATCAAATTATATTTTAAACAGTGAAGTATTTTTCCGTACTCTATCTGTGTGCACTTTCATTCTTCAAATATGAAAAAAAAATCACCTTGAATATGTACAGCTATTCAGGTACCCTCTATAATGGATTTCCAGTTTTATTATTAGTGAAGGTCATACAAGAGTTTTGCTTTACCCAGTTGGCTTCTAAAATATTGAAGGTTAGAATTTTCCCATCTCAGAAGTTCAAGAACAGCACACCAGGACCAAAGAATACTCTAGTCTCATTAATTAATCAAGTCATGTCACAGCAGATCTTGTTAATCCATCCTCAGAGGAAACTCAAGTGATGTTTCAATTCTCTATGCAAGAATAGACAGAATAGTGAATAGTGATAGTGTTATACAATTACAGAAAGATGGGCAGCATTTGAAGACACCAGAAACCAAACTAATTTTCTTCCCCCAATAGCAATTAAAAGAATTTTTTAGAAGTTATCTTTGTGAATTAACCTACTTAGATGACACTAGAAGGAATATATTTTGATGCTAAATATTGTAAGTTGTTAATAAATTTTAGAAGTCACTTCACTGTATAGAATCAGGCAGATTCTTTTGACATCTTTTATCTATTTGAAATCACAACAGAAAAATGCAGGTGTTCACAGTGTACTAGGAGAGCAACAATGACAGTATGCAGTAATAGCTGTTACATTACTTTTTCTTGGCTAGTAGCAGCATTCACTCTCTAGTCCTAAATAGAATCAAATTGCTCAATCCAACAATCAGACTCGTAGAGAAGTGGTCAATTTTTTTTACAGGCTAACCAAACATTTAAAGTCTAAAATTTACAAGTAATACTCTTCATTTAGTCAGATTGAGTATCTGGCCTCTGTCTTGAGAGTTAATGAACACCCTTGCCCTAATACCACCAAAAGTCTGAGCTCTACACAACAGATGAAAGCCCTTTCAGAGGTCAGGGGATTATTTTGATACTTCATGTTCAATATGTTTAAATAAACAGCTGAGCTTAACTCAGTGACTCTTACAAAACCAATGCTTGCATATGTATTGCATATGCTCCCTATATTAAAGCAAAATAGGAACCCTCCACATTTAGCCTCATAGGTATTGTGTAAGATACAGCTGATGCAAAAGTTCTTCAGCTGGATCAATGGACAGGAAATAGCTTTTCTTTTTCTAGCCAAGTTGGCTGTTACAAGTTAGCAATAAAGGAATACATTTATTCAGATTTTAAGACCAGATTTTAAAATCGTTGTCCTGCTCACATCTCAAGGTCTCTGTCCAGATGTAGATGTTCTTTCACAACCTTGCCTGAGGCTCTTCTGATAGCTCTGACAATTACATATGAAATTATCCCTCAGACAGAAGAATGATGCATCTGCAGCATGGGTCTGATCCAAAGATCTGTGAAAGCAATGGAAAAACTCCAAGTGGTGCAATCACTTGTGGATCAGATCCCTGAATTGTTAGTGATGAACCACTGTATAAAATGTCAGCCCCAATTAAGCTATGGCAAAATTCCCACTCTATAGGGTCAGGACTGCAACTGTAAATTTTTTTCAGTTATTTATACTCCATAGATTCCAATTACTTTCCAGCTCAACACATCTAGAAAAGTGAAGCTTATTTGCAAGATTAATCATCCATTTTTCCACTAGTCCCAACACTTCTAGCACTACTATTGTGTAAATTGATTTCCTCTTTCTTTTTCATTTTAGTTACTTTTGCCTCTTCTTCAGTAATAACAGTCAGTATAAATGTGTGCTCATATTTGCAATTATGTGCTCTTTCCTTAAGTTCGCATCCCTTTTTGATTTAAGTTTCACCACTGTCTATGCAACTGAGTTCTGTATTCTTAATTTGAACTTCAGAATTTCAAACTACAGATTTTTAATATGTGTGAATATTTATACCAGAAGCACGTGCATACTAGTTTAATCAGAGATCAGAAAAATACACCATGGGATTTATAAACAGTGTCTTATGCCTTTCCAGATGAAAGATCCTGCGGGCCAAGGATTCAGATGATGCCTGCAGACATGGCTTCAGTAATTTCAGTCAGCTCACCAAATGAGCTGTCCTTATACAATTCTTTATGGGCGCTATATGGAATTAAGAAATGGAGAAAAATAATAATCAATAACTATCAAACTGAATACATATGAGAAGATTTTGATGTTTGGATTTGGTGAAGCAAGCTAAATTTACTGCAGAAGTTCCTACTTCTAATCTGCACTTAGCACATTCTTTACACTTAAAAGAAGCACCTTACCTGCTTCTGTTTAGAATAAAATCTCTGTCACAACTAGTTAATTAGCTTACTTAGGCACTCCATTTTGACGTAATTATTTTTTCATCCAGTTATCTTATTCCTAAGTCTCCATTAGCAGGTTCAGAACATAAATGTAGAGTCCCTTCTCAGGTTCACTAACTGCCTAATCTTCTTGTGCCAGGTAATGATCTTCCAGGACCCACCAAAGCCTCACTCTGGAGATTTCCCATAAAAACAGTGAAAACCAGAGACTGCAAAGATCTGTGCTGTAGCTGTGGCTGGAACGTTTTCCCATGTGATTAGAAATAAGCAAACTAGGATAAGCTATTGCCAGACTGAAGCATATTCTCCCTGTGACAACCCTACTGAGTACATTTTACTATCACACACATTTTTTGATCCTACAGATAGCCATGCCCCTGCTCTCCAGCATCCTCACTGTTAATCACAGTTCAGTAAACAGGCCTGGTAGTATTGCTTATTTTTCATCAACAACTTTCCTGCATCAGTACATTCATACTAATAATTTTGCACTGCACTTGCATGCCAGCTTCCAAAGACTTCCTATAAACCTGCCCTCAGACTCAGATAGATTTCTTCCTGCCAGAGGCTGGAAGGAAGCTGTGAGAGATCTAGACCATTCAAACTCAATTTACAGTTGATGAGGCTGTATGATGGATTTGGTTTTCATCCAGTCTCCACTTCCCCCAACCAAACCCTTTCCTTCCTCTTCACTTATTTCTCAGGGCTCTGTGCACAAATATGATGTACACAGAGTCTCTTTGTTTACAGATGAAAATCAAGAAAACTATGGATAAGAGGAGACATTTGTAGTCCGCACCAAGTTATATACACTTGTCTTGCTTGTGTATTACCCAATCTTGCTGGCCCTAGCACAGCTTTACTCAGTCATTTATCAGTAGCCCCACACTGGAATGATCTCTGAAATTCTCTTAAGTACCACTCTCTCATGGCATTTAAATGTACAGACACTCTACATAGGTTCACACAGGTTTATGAATAAAAATGCATCCCTAATCAGTTAATATTTTTAAGATAGACCTGAATTTCCTTATTATAACTCAGTATTATGAAGATTGCAGAATGACAATTTAAAGCATGTTATAAATCATAAAAATTCAAGGCACCATAAAGTCCTTATAGGAAACCCAAACAATCTGACATATTGAATAACTTTCAGTGCATATTTTAAAAATACCTCTCACCCCTACAAAAAGCAATATTGGATGAAAATTCATGAGGATCAGTGAATTCTATTTTTGGAAAATTGTTAGTAATGAAATGAGAAATATAAAGATAATGTAGAAAACATGAAAATGAACAATAAAATCCCAAAACGCTTGCTAACCAATCTTCACATAGTAGCATTTTTAATCAGTAGTATCTAAAAAGAAATCTCATCTTTCACAGAAGAATGGAGGATTCATCAAGGAGATGGTAGCTCATCACAACCATTCTCTAGATTTGTATTTAGTTTTCTTATCTTGCACATAGTTGTTACATTTATGTACTGGTGCTAACTATAAACTACAAAACCAGGAAAACATAAAGAAGTTATTTCCACATCCATTCTGGTAGTTTATTGATTTCCTCTACATCCCCTACATCTCACATTTCTCTTGAACCATTTGTTTTAGATTTTAAAGGAAAAGCCTTCCAAACAAATTAATTTTATTAAGGCTTTAATATGTCATTGGCTAGTCAGTATTATATTAATCTCTGTGATCCTGATGTTTACAAAGCAGGGGTATAGGGTCAGATCTTGATTGTCCTACTCTCACAATCACTTACACTGATTTTAATGGCACTGCTAGCATTAGTAAGGCGAGCAAGATCTGGCTTCTTACAGCTGCCAGCCTGCCTTTCAAAAGAAAAGTGTTGTCGTTCTTCCCTATTTACAAAAGCAGAGTTTTTTAAAAACTGCAGCCACAATGTTTTGCTCAGGCCCTTTTTTCACTAAGCCAGGCATTTTGAGGGAACCACAAAGTTCTTAATATGCACATTTTCAGTCTTAGCAATTTAATGAAAGTATTCTCCAAAAACTGCAGGCATTTTTCTTGTCTGAGAAAACTCATCTCTCAGAGTCGTATGCTTATAATCCGATTTTACTTTTCCATGTGTCAAATTAGCCACTTCATCAACAGTTACACAGCAAACTACTGCCAGGTATGCATGCCAGAAAATCACACAATGCTTTCCATTTGGTGACTTGCCTTGCACGCTTGCTGTATTCAGTGCTGCATCCTCCCTTGTGCTGTGCAGTGAAGTACATACATACACAGCCTGGGATTTAATTTAATGTTCACCAGTTATGCTGTAGCAACATGCAGAACTAACTACTCTGAGTGAACCTGAAATAGAAGAGAGCAGTCAAAGTCCCAAATCAGAAAAAAAAGTAATAGGATGAAGCACTGTCTACCTGGCATATCTGTGGATCAGAACATGTTGTCCACTGCAGAAACCAGACTCAGCCGTCTCCCACTTTCCTGCCTTTGCCTGAAACGGGGAGAGACAGAGAATGTCATGACCCAAACTCATACGTGTGAAAAAATTATTTGTTATGCTTCCAGTTTCTAATGCCATGATGGAACAGCAGCTTCAGCTCTGGGCTCTAAAATCTCGAACCCACAAGTTTGCATTCAATGGCAATATTCATCTCTCTGCTCTGAGAAGCAGCATTAGAGCATTTTCTGACCAGCTTCCACTTGTGAAATGCAATGACCAGGTGCACCCGTGTGCCCTATTGCCAGATTTCCATTAAAGAAGCAAAATTAAAACCTCTTTTGCTTGGTGCGAGTGTTAGCTGCCTTTTGTACTTGATATGACTGTAGCCAGCTTTCTCTCTGCTTGAAAGGAAATTTGGTATTTTTGAAAATAAAAAGTGACATTATTTCAAAATGTTTTTCTTGGCAAGTGTGATGAATAAAAATAACCCTGTTACAATATTAGAAGCAACGTTGTGAAGCAAATGTAACAAATACTTATAAAAAGACATTTATGCAGTTCATAATAAATATGAGACCAAAAGTAATTACATTATATACACAATGAATGTTTTTAGAACAATATTTTTAGCATTTATCACCTACATTGATATTAAAGTATGATTATTTCTACAGAGGTCAGCCTCCCTGAATATGTGCTTACGTTCTTCTTAGGAAACCCATGTATATTGGAGAAACATGGCTTTTCAAAAGCGCTTTTAAAGTCTAGAGTAAAGGAGAAATGTCACAAGGAAAGATTCCCAGATGCAGTAAGATTTGCTGAATGTAATTACCTCAAATGCAGTGCTGCTTTGCTGAAAGATGTGTAATATTGGAGCACAGTTAATTAGCACAGAAAAGCTCAAGGGGCTTCACACCAATTTATATCACATGGGTAATGAGAAACACAGGAATAAAAGACTTCTTGGGTCACTGTCTACACTCCTGTGTGATCACAGACAATTAAATCATATAATCTTAACTTAAACTGCACTGGGTACCTCCTTTCAATTTCTTGGTGAATCACTGGCATTTTCTTTTCAGATATGATTTCCCAGGCATACTTGCACCCTTTCAATCTTCTGAGAGGTCTCTACATTTACAGAGTAACTTTAGTCATGGCCTGTTTATATATATTTACTTTTAAGTCAGTGCTGCCCTTTAAGCTTCAAAAGATTTTTCCTTTCCAGTGCTTTTCCTCCAGTTCACAGAAATAAATCATATCCACTCTCAGTTTTTTGTTTTCTATCACAAACAAGCAAAGTTCTTTTAGAGTTGTCCCAAGGGATGGGCTTTCCATTCTCTTTTTATTTTAGTGGACACTTTCTTCATCAATTCTAGTTTGAAACTTATACCTTTTGAAGGGAGGTGGGAAGAATTTTAGAAAATCTTCCAGAGGTCTGATCAGTGCTTTGAATATCTTCAAGACTCTACTTTCTCTACAGAAAGGCCTCTCCAAAATGCCTAAAGATTGTATTCACCATTTCCATATCTCATCAAAATAACTCAAAAACATTCAAAAATTGAATTCCAAGCATTGCAGTCTCCTCCTTCATTTCAAACCTGTGATATCACAGATGCTCTTCTCATTAGTCCCTAAATGGATAACTGCACTTTATGTAATTATATATTTCTCTTTTTTATTACTTCATTTCTTAATGAAGAATTAATTCCAGTTCTACCTTTATGTTTGCAATGGTTTTCAGGTTCTACCATGAGAAAATTTTGTTAGCACACATATATCTTTCTTTTTTCCTTCCAATGTTGTACATTTAAATATTTAATTCAACCAAATTAAAAACCAAAATATTTTTTAGATGCATCTCACAAAAATATACCTCTCTATGGGCAACTACCCTGTAACCTGTGATGTCTCATGACACTAGAGTCATTACTCTAATTAATTATTTCTATGTTTGCTTCAAATTTATTTTATACCAACTCTAAAATTCTTTATCTTTGCTAGTAACTTCCCATGAGGCCTTAAAGCACTGTACAGTAGTCCCAAAAGAGTAGGTATTCTCTCTAAGTCTGGAACACCTGCTATCAGTAATAATGTCAGGTTACACTGGATCTGTTTAGGTAAGCTTATGTTGCTTTCCAACTCATTTACTCCCAAGCCACTAACTATTCTTTCTTTCAAGCATCATTCTAAAGTCCTGTATAACGCTAAAGGCATATATAAAAGATTTTTTTCATTGAACAAAATATCTAGGTTTTGTCTTTTTTCAGTCTTTTTTCAATCCTCGACTTGTATGAGTTTTTAAAATTTTAATTATTTATTATATACATGGTTTCATGTGCCATTATTTCTCTTTGAGGAATAATTTGCACTATTTTAACTTAAGCACATTAATTGCACTAAGTTTTACTTTAATTTGCCCATGTAGGTATTTTTCAGCTATTGCTTTTTTTTTGTTCCTCTGCTCATCATAACTTACACAATTGAAGAAAGGCATTAATTTAGCTCTGAGTCATAATGCTGTTTCCTTGACTGTAACTTTGCTGCATGGTGGCTTTTTTCTTCTTCTCTTGTTTTTCCTGTAATTTTATAAATAACCTTTTCATATTTCTTTATGAATATTTAATACTTCTTTGTCATATTTCTATACCATGGAAAAGGTAACTCAACATAACTGTATTTTCCCTCATTTTGAAAATTAACAGATGAGAGCAGCAACTTGAGGAAGTTCAGTACATGCATCTGTTTATGGTGCGCTGAAGAATCAATTAACCCTGGAGTTCACAGCAATACATATCCTGCAAGAAGGAAACTCTTCAATGCTAGTAAGTCAAGGACAGAAAGACTCTGCAACACAAGGAACTGATGATCAAAATGGTAATTGTCTAGGTTCACATGCTATCATAATTTCATAGCCTGCTATGGTGATGGGCTGCAGCCAGGTCCCCTTTGAAGCTAAAAACATCAGAAGATGTAAATCCTAATTGAGGTTTTCCAAGGGGTTTGCAGTAGCAAACATGCAAAGAAAAGAAACTAGATCAGTCTCTCTCCTTTAAAAGGATTACTTACAATGACGTGGGACCACTTATTTTTGAAAACTGTTGATATTAGCAGCAGGAAATGAAGGTGTAAAACTGCAGAGAGCGTGTAAAACTGCACTCATGCCAAGGCTTAAGGAGCTGGCCAGGATCAGGCTACAATGCAGCCTCACTCAAGCACAATTAAGTTTTGAACAGAACATGAACACAACAGTGCAAATCATACAACTCTGCAAGGATCACTGCTGTACAACAGTATCTTACTATGACAGACATCACTTATACGTGCTTCAATTTGTCTGGAACTGAGAAATTAGGTCTGGGAAACTTTGAAGGATTCCCTGACTTAAAGAGCTCTATCCTATTTATTAGGCAACAGGAATGCATTTTACAATTTCTGGAAAAGGCATATACAGTCATTTGTATAGGTTCTATTTCTCTTCTCCTCTTGTTCTCAAATCAAACCTTCAGACTGACCTCTGCTTTCATTCTATCGTCTCCTTTCCAAAAACTTTTGGGGCATCGAGAGGAAAGGCTGTGATTTGTAATTGGCATTCAGACAGTGCTTTGACAAACAGCCTTTCCAAAGATCTAGAGAGTCCATGATGGTTCAGTATGGGATAGACCCTAGCGTGATGGTGGTTCAGTACCTGTGTGCATGCGTGCATGCTCTCCAGCCCCGTGATGGGTGGGATAAAGCATGGGAGACAGGAGAAAGGGCTTTAGTGAGAAATCCTTTTCTGGTAAGCAGACCACCTTTGGAGATTTAACAAATTTCTCCATCAGGTAGAGGGAATTCCTGTGCATCTCTGCACTCCCTCTTTGCACATCTGCTAGCCAGTGCCTGCAAGGCCACTGACTGCAGCATGGTTTCAATAACCATGGAAATCATAATCTGGCAAAACTTTATAGCACACAGGTCCACCCCTCACACTACCTCGGCCCTGGACTTACGATTTTCTTTATTTCTGTGAAGAATACTACTGCATCTTGCACATCACCAAGATATCAAAAGACTCGTTCCCATTTCACACGTTTATTTTTCTTATTCTTTATTTCAAGCACTGATTTCTTCAAAATATATCAGTAATAATTATTACTCATCTCAGCAATGACTATTTCAGCTTGCAAATACAGTCTTGGAAAAAGCAGAATAATATTCTGATATAAGGGCCCTGCCAGCAACATTAACATTACTGGTTTGAGTAATGAGTAATATGAACATCATCTTTTTAAAGGACTATATTTCTTGTGTCCTCCTCTGGCAAGGATACACATTAAAGGAAAAAAATGTGTCAGAACAAAAAAAAAGACCTTTTTGGAGATTTATTATGTTATATATGTTAATGGAAAATATCAATTCCATAAAAAGACATTAACACTGATTTGTTATATCCAGCATCTTCAAAACCAGAATGAGGGTTAAAAATTCAAAGCAAACAACAAATAATTTAGTTCTTAGAATTTCTACACATACCGTCTTCCATTACTGAAGTCTTCTGTCACTTTCTTTAACCAGAAGCAACATATCTAGGTTACACATATTATTTGATATCAATTTCAGTGTACTTCAAATGAAACTGACCCAAAGGCTAACAAGAGAAACACTACCTTTTCTACTGATCAGGGAGAGAGAAAGTGTGATTTAGCTCTTTGTTCAATGCCAATATTTTTCTTTTTTTCCTCATAGTACAAGAGTCTTGTAACATATAAACACACTCATAGGATGACATACCTACTCTGCTGAAGCAATCATATCACAGCTATTTTTTCTGCATCTTCTGTCTCTACTCTTGCCATTCTTTTTGACTCATACTGTTGTCTGTCTTTCTTTAGTTTCTTTATTAGTCTCCACTCATCCCTTCTTCACTATCCCACCTCTTTGTCAATTTACTTCTTTCACTGCGACCAGCCCTCGAATGCAAAAGCCAGTTCTAACGAATACTGGTTTAATATATTTTTTTCCATAAAGTATAACTGCACTATGTTCTATGTTTTCTGAGAAAGGTGCATGCAAAGCTTTGCAAGATGCAACACATGACAGATTAATAAGGCAGCCCTTAAGTTTTGAAAATTAAATATAAAACACCCCATAGAAAACAATGTAAATTATCTGTTTGAATCTCTTTTTGTTTTCAATACACAGGAAAACTTCTCCTCTATTCAGCACTTAACAACTGTCTTTATTGCCTACAAGTCATCACAGCCTTTTCTTTAGAGATCCACAGCATAGAAGCAATAGCAGTGGGTGAGACAACAGTGAAGATACTACACAGCTAGTGCGTTAAGACATTTCATAATGAAGTCAAATTGGAGAAGCAGTTCTTTTGACAACTGTAGACCTGAAATCTTCCAAATAAGACAGCACATCTCTTATTTTTCCCTCATACCAAAAAAAAATAAAAGAAGCAAGGCTTTCTTTTAAGGATAAAATCAGTTTCCCTCCTGAGCTTATAGCCAGAAAGAATTTTTTTCTTTTTTTTTTTTTTTTTAATTTACTGGAAGAACCAGTGTGATTGAAATGGAAGGAACAGGTCAAAACTGCAATACGTTTTCCTATGAATATAAGTGTTATCAGTTGGCTGCTGTACTTACATCAGTCTTTTGCAGTAAGAAGGAACAAGCAAAAGCTTTCTTCTCTTCATAAAATTCAGGACGAACGGAATTACTTTGTTACACCATAGTTTTTCTTCCATAAACTCTGTATCTGTAAAGTGGCTACAGCAGATATCCACACTGCTTGAAAGACAGGGGTTATTTTTAGTGTAATTTAGAGATACTTGCACTGTTTTCTTTAATCTCTTATAAACAGCTTTCAGGTCAAAAATTTTAAAAAACAAAGACAGAGACGTAATTCACTTAAAGCATTTTCTGGGAACTGACAGTGAGGATGCCTTGCTCTCTAGCTGGACTTGTGGCCCATTCTTCCCAAGCTCCATGGAAATCAACTCCCAAATCAGGCAAAACTTCATTATAGTAAATATATTAATTCTCATATCAGAGTCATTCAAACTCAATCCTCGCCTGTTCTATAGCATAGTCTTGTACATGGTAAAATTACATTAAATTTCATAACAAAATCTTTAACAGCAGACAGCTGGCTTTCTGTAGGGTTTTGGTTTCTTTCCTTTGCCTGTTATTTCACTCTACCATCGTGTAACTGTCCCAAGGTAAGGAAGGAATCTCTTCTCTGTATTCTCAAACATTATTCCCTTTAGCTTTGTGCACTCAGAATGTGGAGAACAGCCCATGATGATACCATCAACTTTCAGCTGTGGGTTATTTGCTCTTCTTTAAAGTAACACTGACCCACACTGCTGTTTTATGTAGGAGTGCCACTCTAATCCTGTTACTCAAACAACTAGAGACTGTGTTGTTTACGACTGTGCTCTTTCAGAGACCTTTCAATCAACCGAATAGTGTACTTTTTCATGCCAATTTGAACTTATTTCTCAGTTAAGAATTCTCATTTAAGGGATAAAGTTTAACATTGATTGCATTTTCTCAATTAAATTATCTAATGTTTTATAAAAATCCACAGAAAATAGTATAGACTTCTGTAACAACCGCCCTCCATTTTTTCTTGACAAGCTAATAATTTCCAACTCTCCTCTTTTTCTCCCAAGAAAAGTTAGCATTTTCTAGCCAGCTAAATGCTTAAAAGGTTCACAATTTCACTTTTATGTATGACTTAACTTTGTAAATCAACTATATCCTAGCCAATGATAAATGACCCGGTTTAGACTTTACAATTTTGTCTTCAAAACAATTCATAATGCAGTATTTTGTATAATATCCACTGAAACAAATGGCATGACTGTTCCTTATTTCAGTGAGAAATCTTTTAGATTTTTTTTCTGGATTCTTCTTAAATTTTTCAGAGGAGCTGAAAACAATATATAAAGCTATTACGATCTGGACACCTCATACATAATCCATCAATGTATGATTTTAGAAGGGCTGTTTCTAAGCAATTACATTGTTTCTACCAATGGAAAGAAAACCCCAAGATAAAAAAATTTTTAAACAACATAAGGGCTGGACTAGAGAATAATTTGTCATCAAAGTAAATCTCTGTAAATATGGAAAGAAAGTTCATTTAACACTGACTTGAATGTAAGGGAGTAAAGGTTCAGGCTCATTCTTTTCCACTGACTTTTGTACAAATCTCAGAGGTCACCTGGTTTTCTGTACAAACTCCTTTCCCCTTAGGGTTATGAGAATGAATACCTCAAAGATTGAAAGGTACCAAGATTCTACATGGAGAATGAAATCTAAGAGATTTGATAAAGTATTCTTTAGATGAAGAAAAATAAAAATTGCAAATCAACACAATGTGTAGGTCTTGAGTAACGTAATTTTTTCTCAACTCAGAATTATTTGAGTAGGGAATTTCAAAATCAGAAGGGGTATTTGAGAAAGGAATGTAAACTGGTCAAGAAACCATGTTTACTTTGAAAGCCTACCTCTTTTCTTGCAGTTTGAATTCATTATCTGAGTGCTGATGTTTCCTAAGACTCAAACTTTCATTCTTGAGCAGTGTCAACAGGCTAAAAAGGCAATTAAACCTCCTGTTAAAAGAGAGACTTTCCATACTATTTTTTATCTTTATTCTGCAACTTGAACATTATTTCTCACTAAAAACTAGCTGCCAATCACATATTCAAGATTACTATTAGGACTGGCTTATTTCTGTACTAATCATACCTAAAATGTCATGTAGTGCTAATATCCAAACTCTAGATCTTAGATTGCATAATAAAAATATTCTTATTATATAAATATAAAACTACATATAGCTTGAATACCAAATGAAATATATAGATTGTTTAAAAAGAGCTTCAGTGCTGAAATTCTAGTAGCAGTTTGGAACAGATGTCACCATCTGGATGCCTTCGCTAGTATCTCTATGAGACCATTTAAGTCTCCTGACTGGCTTCTACACAGAAAGTAATTAGAGTGAAGCACAAGGGATGGGTTCCAACTGTGTTAAAATTAAGGTGTTTTCCTTCGTTAAACTGAGAAAAGATGACTAAGAAAAAGGATGAATAAATGAGCAGACAATTTCAATTTGATGAACACCTCATTTTCTTCCTCTTCACTAAACAACAAAAAAAAGTAGGATTTTTTTTCATTTGTCAAGTATCCATATGTTTTCCTTTTTCTTTTTTTTTAATGCAGTATTAACAATTTTCATTTAATCCTTGACTTTTTGTCTCTACCATATTTTCAATTGATGTCATACCTCTTTTCATTCATTTATTTATTTATTATCTAACATTTCCTAGGATACAGGTCAGCTTATTTTCCACTTCCTTGATTTAGAAGCAGAAAACTCATGATTGTACTACTGGGAGATAAACACTGTAAAGTGGCAACATATTCAGACAATGTAAAATAATGATTAAGCTGACCTTATAAAAAAGCAAATCTAAAAAAAAAAATTAAAAAATAACAGCTACAATTTTGAATATGATTGTCTGGAAGAGCCAAAGGTCTCTTCAGTTTTTCAATGAAGCAGGAAAAATAAATTGCAAGTTTTAAAAGAAACAAATGAAAAGCTTTGGTCATAGATAACAACACTATGACAATGTATTTCATGTAAAAGTTGTGCACTGGGATTTATAACCTCAGAATACAGTACATAGTTATAGATAAAATTGCATACAGGCATATATAGAAAGACACACACACATATATACACAAAAATATCTATTACCTTACATATGGGTTGTTTGTATTTTGTTTTTTTTAGTAAGAGTTTCTCAGTGGCCTTGCATACTGTTGATTGTTCTTAAAATCCGTTAGAGTAAGGAAGGATCACCAGCTGTCTTGTTTCATATATCTTTCTCAGCAATATGTTTTCTTATTCACCTTGCATTTCTTTAGAACAAAAGGTGTGAATTTTCACGGTGTCTTGCTCAAGGGTCCAGTATTTTAAATTATGTGAGATGGATTGCCGAACTTGGGCATTCCACAGAACAGCTCTAACAGCTCTGATGGTGTTTCTGTGTTTCTTTACTTATTTATATATTTTCTGTTTGGAACTTGGATATAATTTTCTCAGTTTTTTCTTCACTGGAGTACAAATGGAGGTGAATGCATTTCTAACTTGTTGCCTTTCATTTTTAATTCTCGAAAGGTTCGAACCCAGTTCTATAAACCTGCAGTGTTTTGCAGTTAGCATTTAGACTGAAACTAGAAGAACCAGTAATCATGAATTTATATAACTTTGTTGGAAAGATAGAACCAACACAGTGTTTTTATCCTGGAGGACACAGAATGCTTGGAAAAAAAAATTGTGAGGATCCTGTAACCAAATGGTATTTTGCCTTTCACCTTCATTCTAAACTTGCAGGAGTCCATGTCAATCACCTATATCATACTGGCTACACTAAAAAAGAAGCTGAAGGTAACAGTATTTTCTGGTATTCACTACAAATGTCTCTCAAGCTAGCCAGTCTGACAAGCATAGTCTTTAAGGTAATCATGCAGTAGACAGTGATTTCAGTTATGGAATATTTTAGCTCTTTCGGTTACATATCTTATCACAACTTGCAGGCAAATCATACTGTGTTTTTAGTCAGTGTCAAATTTTCTTCAAAAATTTTAGCAGACAATTCACATTTTGTTGTCTAAAGCACACTGATGGTCAGCAACTACTGATTCAGTTACGAATTCCCGATATCTAGTAACGCTAGCAAAACATTTCTTTCCAGTGTCGTGGTCGGGGTTGGTCAAAACACGACACGTCTTCTTCAGAAAGCTGGACCTTTATTGCAAACGCTGCTGCGACTTATATACACTTTATTATCTACACATGTCCATGCACCATTGGTTTTCAGTAACATAAATAATTCACAATTGGACACGTACACTGCGCATGTCAGACAACTATGATTCAGCAAAGCAGAGAGGAAATCCACTCTGTGTCACAGCCTTCCCTTCCGTGTCTGCCACCTTGCCAGGGTGCAGAGGTTCCATCTTTAGTTCCTACTGTTTCCAGAGACCCCAGACCAGCTGGGGCCCCCCACATCCAGTATTCAGATAACTACAAAAGTAGAGATATACATTGATTAAAATTTCCAAGGCTGAAAGATGCGTCCAACAATGTATATCATATCAACTCAATTAACAAGTGTGGACAACTTCAGTACAGATGCTGTATAATGTGTATGTGCACATGTACAAGACCAATGGCTTGCAGATACTGTAAAAGAAACACATCTCAATTTGTGTTCATCATGTGTGAATGTGGCACATTTGAATACATTGCAGCCTTTTTTTTTCTGACTTGTTGTTGCAAGTCAGAATATAATTTTGAGTGAGAAGGCTGGAGGAACAGAAAAATACAGACTGCTTTTAAAAATTTTATTTTAACCCAGTTATGCAGTGTTTCATAATACCCTATTGATGTTCAGGCCTTTGATCATTGATCTGAGCACAATCAACAGTCACAAAAACAAAGTCAGAAGACAGGGATAGAAAAAAAGAAACAGTTAACAGGACTGATGCAGAACCATTGTTAAATAAATAGTCTAGGATAGAATCTTAATGAAGTTTGGAAGGTTATGTTGGAAGAATTGTACACCACTGGAAAAATGCAACTAAGCTGAAGGTAGTGCAAACACTAATTCACAGCAAATAAGAAGATGATAAAGTTATCACAGTCACTAGCACTGCTAATAACCATACGCCAAAGATTATCATGCTTATCTGGTCCAGATTTGATTACAATTAATTGGCAAATGATTATTGAATTAGAATTAAAAGTGGAGATAGAAAAGAAGGCTGAAGGTTCTGTCAGTATGAAAGCAAAGTAAGCCTCAATTTTTTAGTTATAAAGAGAATAAAAAAGACAGTAACTGAAAAAATATTGCCAACTCTCTTTTTTTTTATAACACACAGCCTGTTTGAGGTCAGATAATCATGTTGGTAACACATTAGCCTTTCAAACTGTCTATGAGCCATTATCCTGCTGTTGTATAGGTGTCTTAAGTTTTAACAATTATATTTAAGTCACAGTAGTGACAGTCACACTTAATTTTTAACACTTCAGAGAAACCATGCATTTTTGTTTGCCTTGTTCATCTTCTGTGATCACAATGTGGTATTATTAAGACTTGAACTCAAAGAATTACAAAATTTTATGTTATGTTGTAATTACTCTGAGTTACATTGATTTTCAACCATCTGGACTTAGAATATCTTGCTCAGGTCAGTTTAGTATTATTTTTTAATGAAAACAGTACACTTTTGAAATAAAAGACTTCTGTCAGTGACACTGTTATTTTCAGCTTCTTGAAACACAAACTGTATTACTGATTTATTTCAATCATTTCCCATAATCCTCAAAGTAGTGGAGTAGGTACACTCATTATTTTTGTGAACACGATCAATAGTAGGAGTACATCTATCCCCCTCTGAAAGAAACAAGGTTTCTCTTGTCTGGAGATGAAGATATTTTCAAATTAGATCAATTTTTTCTTATTGCTTCAATCTGTTCCTGTTCTGCTTTCTAACCTCAGCTACTGCAACTAGTCTCCAAAAAAAAAAAAAAACCACATCTTCCACATTTATTTATACTCATGATAGAAACAACAAAAACACCCAAAGCAAAACCAAGCAAAGTATATTAAACAGCATTGTCTTATAGTATAGCCTTATAACTTATTCTGTTGTGCTATGAAAGACACAATGGCAACAAGTGGTATTAGTAGTCCATAAGTTGCAATTTTATCATTTGCTCATTCTCCATTTGATCTTTTTCTGACAAGAAAGAGAGTTTATCTGGTTGGTAACTGTAAACTGTCCATACCATTTATTATGTAAATGATTTTGTCTGAGTGTTAATTTCACAAACATAATAAAGCCTACTACTATATTTTATAAATGCATATTCTTAAGAATAGTCTTATTTATCTTTTTTACTAATTTCATTTGCTTGTTCTTCGTATTTTTTATTTCCTTGCAATTCTAACTACATTAGTTAGAATGTAGTAGAACTAGTTAGTATCCTTTCAGGAGATGATTATGCTCCTAGTTTAATAGTCAACCTTTGTAAACAATATACTTATGTGTGCAAAAGTTCCAGCTATAATTTATTCTTGCAGAATGATCTACAATATGTTTTACAAGACAGTACTTAAAGTCAAGTCAACATGTGAAGGCATTCAGCAACACACATAGGCAAACATCCACAGAGTTCTATCCTAATCTGCATTTAACATTCCACTTCTTATTCAGGGTTAAATAAATTCTGAACTGGGAAGATGATTTGAAATCTTTTTTTATCCAGCCCATAGCTGACACACGTATATATGAAATAAACATCTACTTCATCACCGTCTCTGACAAAACATAATAGGTTCATCTGGTTCACTACTAAACCAGAATGCATTCAGCATATAAGACAGCCAGGCCGACCTTGCGGTACAGCTATTTATGGGACGAAACTGAATTAATATATGGATGAGAAGTTCATGGTAGAGAAGGATTGGGGTTCAAGATAGCAAAAAATAAACGTATGCCATCAGTACCTGGGCAGTTTAGCATAGATATTGTGAGTAAATCCATCCCAAATGACTAACAACTGCCCTCCTGAACATTTAACATGGTATGCAAAATATATATTCCCAACCCATCAAACAGCACTCTCAATAAACTGCCAATCTTTGGATGATTTTCCTACTTATTTTTTTAGTATATTTCTGATCTGCTTGACATACTTTTGTATTAAAGAGGAAAGGGGAGCCAGTGAGCAAAACTGAAAGGCAGAAGACTAAGATAATGCTTGGTCTCAGGCAAGAGACCACTTACACAATCCAAAGCCCATTGAAGATGTCAAGTGTTGAATTCTGCTTGTTTGAAAATTATTCAGTTTTTTATGTATGGTAGCAAAAGGGAAAAATTAGCAGCTTAAGCCAGAGGGAAATGATACATCATCTTCCTGTCAAGAAGGTAGTGAAAAAACAGCAGCTTACTTCATCACACTTCTCAGGCTGCTACAGAGTGCTGGAGAGAACACAGCAATACACAAAGATCACCCTTCAACACTTGTTACAACACCAGATTATCTAAAGAACTTTACGATTTACTTAATTGTCGTGTGTGAGGGTTTGAGCCAGGATGGCTTTGTTGCATTGCCAGAGTTCCCACACAAGGATAATCTAATGCGAAGGACCTCAGATTTTCCATGTGGTTCTTGTTTCCTATTCTTTTCCTGTGACTTCATGCATTTAAATAAATCATCCATATTTAGTGACAGAAGTGCACTAATGATCCTGTTCCTTGCCGATATGTAAGCTGAGCCATGCCAATTCATGCCAGCTGAGATACTGCCTCACACTTTAGAAGTTCTCAAACATACTGTGCAAAGCTTGCTCACTTTTGATCTACGGAGCTCATATTCAATCCTAACAGTCTCCCTGACTAAATATGAGTTGTCAAAACTGTACAACTACAAATATGTACTTACGTCAATACCTGTTTTAATGTAAGTTTACAGAATGTCAGCATATAATCACAGAATGATTTAGGTTGGAAGGGACCTCAAAGACCATCAAGTTCCAAATCCCCTGCCATGGACAAGGAAAACTAGACCACGTGGCCTAAAGCCCCATCCAGCCTGGCCTTGAACACTTCCAGGGATGTGGCATACACAGCTTCTCTGGGCAACCTCTTCCAGTGACTCACCACCCTCACAGTAAAGAACTTCCTCATAACATCTAATCTAAACCTGCCCTCTTTCAATTTAAGGCCAATCCCCTTAGTCCTATTAATTTCCAAACTTGTTCTTTGATGACTACAAACTTTGAACAATGAGAAAAAAATAAATTGCAAACTACTGTTCCTTATTTCTGTTTTGTAAAGCAAACCAGAACATGATTGGCACCACATAAATGTTACAACATTTCAAATAACAATACCAGGATTTTGGGGGAAAAACTGAATTGCCATATAGCCCTTTGAAGTTAAGTACTGAATTAAATTGTGTACTACAGTGATCTTAATTTTGTTTGAAAAAAGAAAGATGAGAAACCATTAAGAATATTGGAAATCTCTTTCTATTTCCTGATGCTGAAAAGATGCTATTTGTAGAGAGTTTCTGAATGAATGAAATAACAAAGCTATGAAGTGAAGGGGTTTTTATTATCATTTGTTTTTTCTTCTTAGTTAAAGGAAACAAGTGTGTTTAAATGCACTGCAATGGTCCTGGAGTATAACTAAAAGTCAGAAATACCCAGGTAAAATCAATTCATAATTTTAATTATAATTATTCAAAATTTATTAAAAAACCCACACAAAACTCTTCATATTCTTCTCCACTTCAGTATACAGGACATGAGAACATTTTTTCTTCCAAAAATGGAACATATAACAGTCAATTTACACTTTGTTTTACATCTATTTATGTAGACTGACACATATTTATACTTTCTATAAGTATGTAGGATGTTTTTTAGAATAAATTTTAATCTTAGCATTACACTGCTGTAATGAAAAAGGCAACAGAAAATCGATATGAAAATAAAAAAAAGATCAAATTGAGTTTTAATTTTAATTATGTATTTTAAACATCCACTTTGGCACATTTCATAAATATTTAAGAGACATGCCAGATTATAAGACATGACTTCTGAATAATAAAGTATTAAAAATACACTAATGAATAACAAGTTCACTACACTGCAGCTTCATCCACTGTTACTATATTGAAACCATAATAAAAAAGAGTGGCAATATTTCAGCACAATAAACAAGTTTAGTTAAGGCCTTGCTTGATCTCACAGTTAAGAAATAGAATAACAAGATACATTCTGTGGCTACCTTGATTTATCCAAGTGTACTATTTCTGAAACAGAGACCACAGATACACAATCACCTCTTTCAACAATCTCAGTTTCTAGCAAAATTCTTTGTTTCTGTTAAACAAGTCTGTTGCAAGCATTGGCTTCAGTGAGAAATTAAAGCCTCTCATTACTCTCCTTTCAGAGATTCACATTTTCTAGGTAAGAAAAACTAAAAATTATGTTGTCACTGGAACTGTAAATGTCTTTCTACTGGAGGAAAAAAGAGAAGAAGCCCATGCAGTCTTTTGATACATTGATATTTCACGCAAAACCCAATTATGACCAAATTAAGCTAGAAAACTTACATCAGCAAGACTTTTGTATGCAGACCACTAGTGGTTTTTTGTGCTTACTCTCTTCACTGTCAGGTATCCTCTGTATTTTGTGAATTATGCAAATCCCCCAAAAAAGTAACAGTTGAACCATTAATAAGAAACAGGACAGACTTTACTGGTTTTGTCCTAAAGTTAGGGCACTTGTTCAAATGTTCACCTGGCTCCCTATCATAGCAAGAGCATATCTTATGAAAAAGTCTGGGTGCAAAACTGTAATCTGCCATCAAATAAGCAAAATGGCTTTCCCTCAAGCTCTTTCCTTCCCCCATTAAGCAAGCCTCTTCAATAGCCCCACAATGTTTGTGGCAACAAAGCCATGTAACAACTCAGAAGATTACTATTTTGACCATGCCTATGTTACAAAGCAGTGTAGCGCAACAGAGGGAGGGGTGTCAGAGAAACAATTGGTGCTGAGAATTTAAAATCAATACTGCATAGATATGGGGGTGGGAGGGTGAAGAAGAGTGAGAAGGGTACTTCAGACTAGCTCCAGATTGGCCGGAAGAAAAGAATCCCATGAAGAAGTTGAAAGTCACCAAGCTCATACCAGAAATGCCCTTTTGTTTTAGATTCACACAAAAAAACAAGCACTGTTCTGTGATGAAAACTAAAGCCCAGTAAGTGGGGACATCCAGGAAATCAACTTCAGCAGGACGCTCATGGTGAAGTTGAATTGCTAATTTGGATCCAACCCTAGCAACAGCTTGCCAAACTCTGAACGACTCAGCAGCTCTAGGCCGGATGCCAGTCCAAGAGACAATAAACCTCTCTGGAGGTTTCTTCCAACATCTGGAAGAGCTCCACTGCTGGTCCAAAAGCTGAGTAAACACATGAACTCTGCCTTAAGCCCATCCTAATGAGTGCACTAGAGAAATGCAGCAGTTCAGGATGGAGCTATACTAACACCTACAATGCTTATGGAGTGAAGTTTCTTTCTGACTGTAATCATTCATGTTGAGGCACTCTAAGAGATGCATGTAGGGAAAGATGCAAAAATCATAAGATAGTATACATATATATAAACTGACAGATTTCCTAAATGGTAACACAGAGACCTTTATAATACAGTGTTCTTTGGTTTGAAATTATCATTTCATAGCACTACTCAGATGGACATTATGCCACGCCTGGAGATGAAAAGAAAAAGAAAAAAGGAAGAGCTATGGATAAGGTTTTAAAATAAAATATGAAATCTGAAAATTTGACATGCTAACAGCATTTCCCAGGCAATCACTTAACTATTTTTTCAATCTGCTTTAAAGTTCTTAAGCACTGGATACTCTCAATTTCCACAAAATAAAAGAGAGATGTCTCTCAGTCATCTTCTACTAATTTTAACTAGATTACTCATAACTTCACACATTGAGGATTCCCAAAAAGAGGGCACAGTGCACAGATTTGGTAACAGTAGGAGATCAAAAGCTATGAAGTCTGTTTCTTGTCATCTTGAGATCTAAAAAGTCTTTCTAAAAAACTGTTTGAGAACAGATTTGTCCACATGAGATTTCTTTAGACTGGAACATTTTGTCAGACACGTGGATCTTACTTAGTACAAGAGACAACAATATTGGCTTCAATGATTGCACAGATTTATTTATGTTTATTCTGGATCTGTAGCTGCAATGACTGTAATGCCAACAATACAAGTGTAGTTTATGTGCTGCTTCTGAAAAAAAACTCTCAGATGTATTAATCTTTTTTAATTTAATTTGACTAAAGAGCAGATTGAAGCCACTGAAATAACTATGATGTAACATCAATGAAAACCAATCTCCAGAAAAAAACCCACCAGTTACGTTTAAAAATAGGGAAGAAACTTCAAAAAAGCACTCAGAAACCCGTGTTGCAACCTGAATTTTATCCATTGTGTCCTGACCTCCCCAGATGCAAAAACAAAGTTCATCTCTTCTGCTCTACTGATTCATTGTCTGAGAGATGTGTGAGAGACATAAGATAGCTTTAACCCTTATTGCAGCCAGAAGAGGCCATATAATAGAGTCCTTGCTTAGTCATAACTTGAATGGAGGTAACTAAGGTAATCAATGAGTCATCCTGACCTCCTCATATGATCTGAGGAAAAAGAAATATACCTCTCCTGATGAGCTGGAGTGCAAACAAGGTAAATCAGTCTGCAGGCACCCAGCTTTGTGAATCAACTGCGGAATATTCTCAGGGAATCTTTCAAGCTCATTTTGGTGTTTCAGGCTATGTGAAATTAATTCTAGCCTAAGACCACAGATGAAAATTTTTCTGCAATCTCCTGACAGACATCTAAATGTTAGCCAAAAGGCCTTTTCAAAGTTTCCAAACCTTCTCTATCTCCTTCCACAATCAATCAACACCACCGAAATACCACCACAACCCTTAGAAGAATGCAATTTTCAGTGTTTCTTATTCTCTCATTTTTTAACATCCAAGTGACATTAGATTACATAATGACTTCCTTTCACAGGCAAGAGTCAAGAAAATTCTGAAATTTTGGCTGACCTAAAGGATGAAACTGATGACCATGAGAGAAATTTGTAAGTCCAAATATATTTTTAGTGTTCTGTCCATTCTTGCCCTAAGTGCACATTTAACTAAAATGAACAATTTGTTGCTGCATAATATGTCATAGTACTACCCTGTATGTAGAAGCCAACTGTACCTCGAGATGGAAATTGCATTTGTAACAAAAATAATAACTATGAAATGCAAGACAAAGCATCACAAATGATCACTATATAAGAATTTTTCGCATGTTTTATAAAAAACTCAACTGTTTATGTTTAAAATTAAAAAAATAATCCCATGTAATGGAAGTAGTCTGACAGTGTCAGTGAGCTGATTGCTTACTTCAAGCCAGAGATATCAACTTGGCTTTGTTCTCTTAAGTTTTTTTCCCATTTTCAGATGAAATAAACTCACTGTATTATGATGATTTCTTTTGAAGTTAATCAGTATCATGTACTGCAGAATGCTACATGTCAATTGTGTAATGCAGAAAAGATAAAAAAAAATATGGAGCAAAGACTTCATAAATTTACAGTGCTTACTGCTTGGGGAATACTCAAAAATCACTTAAGAAAGCAGACAATTAAATAAACATGATTACAGTTTGCAAGAATGTGAAGCCTTACTCTATTTTCCAAAAGAATTGTGAAACTAAAAGAATTGCATCAGATGTAGTCCCTGCAAAAATAAGTTACTTCAAGAGGAAAACTTACAGCTATTATACTCATCAAGATAAAGGCAAGAGTTGTCTCACAAAGTGAACACAGGAAACCTCATTTAAGAAGCCAACTACTGTTGCAAAGTTTTACATGAAAACTGAGCAGTCTGCCCATACTGCAAATTCTTGACATATAAAGTTCATAACAGCTGACATTTTTAAATCATTATAAAGGTATAGATTTATATGTTTTACAATATGAGTTCTGGAAAGGCCATAACTTAAGACTGCAAATATTTAGGCCATTTTTATATATATAAAAGGGCAAACGACTTTATACCATGTTCTGCTGCCAACTGATATTTTAGAGTCTGTTAAATTTCAGCAAGAGTATATTTTAATAATACATGTTTAATGTACTAAAGATATATCCTCAATCCTCTTTATGCAACTCATTACCTAGTGAGCATTATGCCTCAGATCAAGCCCTTATTCAAATAAATGGGAACTTCAGGGAAGGATCCATTTTCACATCCAATTATGTATTCTTTGTCTGATTTTAGGCATGTGACTTAGTGGAACTGACCTGCTGGAAGACAGACACCAGCTAAAATACCATTCTTGACCAGAGATTACAGCCATAAGAGTAAAGGTGTTACCCTTATTAGCAGAACCTGCTCCCCATAGTACAAACGAGTAGTAGCATGCTGCAAGTTATTATTCATCATCACTTTACTTGCTCAGATAAACAATGTATCATGAATTGTTCTCATATTTTTTATTGATCACAACAGATGTCATACCAGCTAATAGTGTGTTAGTCAAATGTATAAATATATACACTTTCTTTCTCACTGCCTGTAGAACATAAAATCCTTTTTTATCAGTATTTACAGGAATATCATGGATAATGCTTCAGACTGTTCCTAGGTGCTAAAAGAGAAATCACAGTCACGAGCAAATGTTCAAATGGTCATCAGCACAAGTAGCAGAGAAACCAAGGCAAAGAGAAGAAGCTCAAATTATGAATAAGCCACCACAGATCAATAAACAACCAAAAAGGAAGCTTTGCTGATGGTTAGGAAAGGAGTTCAAGGGATCATAGAATCATAGAATCGGCCAGGTTGGAAAGGACCTCTGTCATCATCAAGTCCAACCCTTGATCCACTACCACCGTGTTTACTAGACCATGGAACTAAGTGCCACATCTAGTTTCATCTTAAAAACCTCTAGCAACCTCTAGCACCACTTCCCTGGGCAGCCCATTCCAGCGCCTGATTACCCTCTCTGTAAAGAATTTCATTCTAACATCCAACCTAAACCTCCCCTGGCAAAGCTTAAGGCCATGCCATCTTGTCTTACTGATAGCTGCCTGGGAAAAGAGACCAACCCTCACCTGGCTACAACCTCCTTTCAGGTAGTTGTAGGGAGTGATGAGGTCTCCCCTGAGCCTCCTCTTCTCCAGGCTAAACAACCCCAGCTCCCTCAGCCTCTCCTCATAGGACTTGTGCTCCAGTCCCTTCACCAGTCTCGTTGCTCTTCTCTGGACCCGCTCCAGCTCCGCAATATCCTTCCTGAACTGAGGGGCCCAGAACTGGACACAGTACTCCAGGTGTGGCCTCAGCAGCGCTGAGTACAGGGGAAGAATCACTGCCCTGGTCCTGCTGGCCACACTGTTCCTGATCCAGGCCAGGATGCCATTGGCCTTCTTGGCCACCTGGGCACACTGCTGGCTCATGTTGAGCTTCCTGTCAATCCAAACTCCCAGGTCCCTTTCTGCCTGGCTGCTCTCCAGCCACTCTGTGCCCCGCCTGTAGCGCTGTGGGGGGGTGTTGTGACCAAAGTGCAGGATGAGGAGACTGCTTTAAGAATAAAAAGTGGAAATAGTATTTATCATAACCGTACTGAACACAAATAAAAATGCATATTTTGGCATGTCTTTCCTCTGCAGAGCAAACAATTCATGCTCTAGTAAGAACTTTCTGACAAGTCCAATGCATCTCCATTCCACAGAAACAAACAGCTAGTCCAAACTATTTATAAATCCTGGTAGGATGACTCAAGAACAGAAGGACTTTGCTTTGAAAAGATTAATGAGACTTGAGTAGGATTTAGACCCCAATGCTGGCACTTATGTAGCCAGAATTTCATACTGAAACTTTCTTCTGTACAGGATATGGTGTCCTCACACTTCTTACTTTTGAAAATCATCCATGTCTCAAGGGAGGGATCATGAAACTAGGGATAAAACCACAAGCATTTATTTAAAGGAATGAACCTCACAGCAACTTGCTCCTTGCCTGAATGCTTTTACTTGTGTCTCTAATCTAAAGTCTTTATTACACACTGTGCCCTACATCTGGGCCCCAGCAGGTTCAGAGGTACAAGATAACTACAACTGGTATTTGACCTGAATAAATGCTATAGAAGACTAATCCCAAAAGAACACAAAATTAACTAAACCAAACCACATAAAAACTAAATACAACTAGAGTAATTTAAACCTGCATTAAAACAAAAAATTGTGAAATTATCTTTCTTTTTTGGTAGTTTTGTTGCTGATTAGATTTCCCTATTATATTCCCCTTCATACATTTTTCCCTTTTCAAGTAGTTTTTAAATGTATTACATTTATCTCACATTATAACATAGTACAATATAACTTCTGAGCTGTTATTTCTGAGTTAAGACTTTGCATTCATACAGCTAATAATATTCCACTTGGACAGAATTACTGGGTGCACTAAAATTTGTCAAGCATTCCACTGAAACAGCTAATGAATATTCCTATACTATTACAGAGACAAATGCAAAACAATGATTTTGTCTTTTGCAAAGTTTACAGAAAGTAATAAAAGGAAAGAGTGAGAAAGAATGATAATAATAATGCTAACAGAAATATTACATTCTTATTAAATTATTATATTTCTAATAAAATCTGAAGTTTCAATGGGAAACTGTACACAGTGTTGGTGGTGTGTAAACAGCTAAACACTGAAAAGAATCTAACACGCTGAAAGATCCACATTGCTAAAACTTCACCAGTTCTTAGTTAACATTTATTTAGTGCCCTCGTTGCAGAGGGGGTGAAGCTTAGATGCAAATAGGTGTGGCCAGTTGGCTATTTTATACTGGGAGAGGGGTGGTTTCATGGGGAAGAAAAAGGAACATATCCCCTGGAAATGCATCATTTTTTCTCCCTCTCTTGACTGGGGGCTTGCCACTGACAATGATGTCCATCCCCTTCCCATTCCTCTGAGATGTGGTCCTGAAAGGCAGTGAACATGGCTCCAGGACACAGTTCTGGAAGAAAGCCAGCAGTGCCTCTGTGAGAGGCAGCTGTGCAGAAACGAGCCCCAGCAGAGCGGAGCAGTCAAAAGTGGCATTGTGGCGTGATGCAGACAATCCAGCTTTTGAGGTTTTGTCCACCATTGCCTTTTCTGTTATCTCAGGCTCAGGAACAGGGAAAGCTGACTGTGGGGAGCAGCTGCCATCTTGTCTTTGCCTGGGGAAGCCAGTGGGGCTGTGCACAGGAACAGCTGCCGTCTTGTGTTTGTCCCACTGGTCGCGGGGAGCTAAGTCAAGATGGTGAACACCTCTTTGTGTGTAAAACACCTTAATTTTGTATACTTTTCTTATTAATATTGCTGCTGTTACTGTACTCTTCTTATTCCATTGCTGTTTGCTTTCAGCAAATTGTTTTCTTAAACCCATGGTCTCTGCCTTTGCCCCTCTCTTGATGGGGAGGGGGCAGAGGGGAGGGGCGTGGCTTATTTGTAGTGAATTTCTTGTTGGTGTTAAACCACCACCTATAGCTACCCAAAATATGTGAAATCTTATTGGAATAATTAATCTCTTTAAAATTATTAAATATTATTGTAAGAGGGATACACAATTCATCACAATAATAATAAATTATTAATTAATCAATAATTAGTATTTAAATAATAATTAATAATAAAAGTATTACCACTGACGGTATTCTTCACTTCTGTCAATTATTACTTCTCTCTTATTTCATCTGCATCTTATCTCACATTCATCAGTGTTACAACCATACTTCTATTGTTAAGGTAGATTCAGTGAACTTGAATATCGTCATGAGGCGACACACCTGGTTGTGCCCTGATATGGTCAGATTTATAATTTGTCTGAGATATTGGAACAATTGGCATCCAGGTTAATTGCAGTAAAGAGAAAAAGAAATTTTAAATATATAAATACATATATATAAAAGGTAAAGTACACAATGGAATAATATAAACATAAATTTATTAATGTCTTCATACTTTTAATCTGATTTGTAAGATCAATATTATTCATGTTTAATCTTCTCAAATATATTTCTGCTATCCTCTATGCAGACAAGTGTTATCCTTCAAGTTGAAGAGAATTACCAAGAAAAAACCCAGAGATCAACTCTGTTTCTGAAAAATTATTTACTGTTTTTTTCTTGAGTGATTGCAATACAAGAAAGCTTTAACAACCATATAAAAAGAGATGCCTCATTCCTGCTATTCTCTAGCTCATTTTTACAGAACTCATCACATTCCTGGGAAGTAAATGAGAGAGACAAAGTCATTCTCAGTTTTGGGAAGTATCACTAAACATAGTTCTCAGCATGCACAGGTTAATTTTTCATATTTGCTACATGGGAAGTTTAGGCAAAAATTATATAAATGAACAGACCTAAATGAACAGATCTAAATGTACCAATTTTGATCAACTGTTCATGGAAAAGGTACATCTTTTTCCACACAGAAAAGGTTGATTAAAAGGTTAAACAACAGACTCTCTTCTGCAGTGCTGCAAAAGCAAAAAAATGATTTTTAGTTTTCTGAACAGTTAATGAACCTTATGATTTAAAAATGCTTCTAAAATCTAACATCTGACACTTTTTAAATTTCATGTCCTAAAAGCACAGGAGTAGGCAATTCCAAATATTTTGGAAGTCAAGCAGGCAAAGCAGAAGGACAGCTTGGCTGAGAAGGCATTTCCTTCTGGAGCAAAGGTAAAAAAGGAAGGTGTATGCCCAGTGGTAGCAGAATCAGATGACATGCGAGGAATGCAAAGATGTTGCTTGACACTGTAGGGAGAAAATTCGTGTGGCCAAAGCTCAATTAGAGTTGAAGCTGGCCAGGAATGTAGAGGACAATAGAAATGACGTTTTAAAATACATTCGTAGCAAAAGGCAGACCAGAAAAAAACTTGTCCTCTTACGTGATAAAGATGATCACCTCATAAGCAGAGACACAGACAAGGCAGAGACATTTAATCCTTTCTTTGCCTGCAGAGAAAGTTCCAGAACCCTGAGCTTTAGGACCAGGACTCCGAGAATGATAAACTCCCAGACGACCCTGAATTTGTGCAGAATTTCCTGGTCCAGCTGGATCCCTGTGGGTCCATGAGGCCTAATGGGATTCATCCAAGAATACTCCAATAGCTGGCTCATGTCATCACAAGGCCTCTCTCAATGAGTTTTGAACAGTCTTGGGAAGCTGGAGAGGTCCCAGCTGACTGGAGGCTGGTGAACATTCTCCTAATTTTCAAGAAGGGCAAGAGGGATGACCCTGGAAACTACAGGCCTGTCAGTTTTACTTCAGTGCCTGGTAAAGTTATGGATAAGATTATCCTAGGATTTATTGAAAAACACACAAAAGACAGTGCAATCATTGATCCCAGCCAGCAAAGGTTCATGAGGGGAAAATTCCCGATCAATAAATTTAATTTCATTTTACGATAAAATTACCCACCTAGTTGATCAAGGGAAGCTAACTGATGCAATCCTTTTGGATTTCAGTAAAACTTTCAATACTGCCTCTCATAGTTTCCTTCTGGAGAAACTGCCCAGCAGACAGGTGGAAAAATACGGCTGGCAACTGGTCACTAGTGGGGTTCTGCAGGGGTCCATTTTACACCCAGTTCTCTTCAACGTCTTCATAAACATCTTAGGTGCAGAACTAGAAGTTACACTAAGCAAGTTTGCCAATAATACTAAACTGGGAGGGGCTATTGACTCCCTGGAGGGCAGAGAGGCCATGCAGAGAGACCTAGACAAATCAGAGGGCCGGGCAATTAACAACCCTATGAAATTTAATGAGCGCAAGTGCTAGATTCTGCACCTGGGACAGGGCAATCCTGGGTGTACATGCAGACTGGGGAAGGAGAGGCCGGAAAGCAGCCCTGCAGAAAAGGCCCTGGGAGTTCTGATCAATGACAAGCTGAGGATGAGTCAGCAGTGCCCTGGCAGCCAGGAAGGCCACCGTATCCTGGGGGGCATCAGGCAAAGCATCGCTAGCTGGTCGAGAGAGGGGTTTGTCCCGCTCTGCTCTCAGCTTTGTGCAGTTTTTGGCACCACAATATTAGAAGAATATAAAGCTATTAAAAACCATCCAAAGGAGAGCTAAAAAGATGGTGAAGGGTCTAGAGGAGCATTTGAGGTCACTTGGTCTGTTCAGCCTGGAGTAGAGGAGACTGAGGAGAGATAGTAATCTGTAGCTGCCTCATGAGGGGAAGTGGAGGAGCAGACACTGATCCAAGGCAATGGCCTTAAGTTTTGCCAAGGGATGTTTAGATCAGATGTTAAGAAAAGATGCTTCACTGGGAGGGAGGTTGGGCACTGGAACAGGCACCCCAGGAAAGTGGTCATGGCACCAAGTCTGTCAGAGTTCAAAAAGCATTTGGATAATGCTCTCAAGCATTTGCTGTGATTTTTGGGGTTGTCCTGTGCAGAGTCAGGAGTTGGACTTGATGATCCTTGTGGTCCTTTCCAAATCAGGATATTTTATTATATGTGAAACAAAAGCCTAATCTTGAAAATACTTCCATGCAAGAATTATTTATTCAGATAGACTGTCCTATTGAAATTAACTGGGCACATCTGTAAAGTTATCCATGTGCATAAGTGCTTATTAGATCATATACACTGCAAGATTAGGCAGGTATCTTCCTACTATGTGAAATTTTCCCAGATAATATTATTTCCAGCTGAGGTCACTGAATTTCTAGTTCATTCACTTATGCTTTTAGAAGCTATCACACTGATGCCTGAGACAGATTCCCAATCAAAATAGGACAAGAGCCTGCCATTCACGTGGCAAGGCAGCAGCCCTCTATCAGATAGAGCACTGTACACACATATATATAATATCCATCATCATCATCATAAGATTGAAAGCACAAGAATCAACATTAGCAAAAGCAACAATTTAGAGAAACCTATTGCTTGAAAAGGATGATGTCAGGCAGGTAGATTAATGAACACTGCCAGTGGTTATCAGTAAAGCCAAATGGCATGTCCAGCAGAAAGTACACACACACCACTTAATTCATAAATGACAGTAGTGCATCTGGAAGGGCCACTGCTTTAGTATAAAGTAGAATTAATTACTATATCCCTGCTCCACTCCTTAGTTTTTTTAGTCCATTAACCAAATAGGATAAAAAACAACACATGGGGGTCAGCACACTTCCAAAAATCACCCTCCTCTTCACAGGGTATACACCAGCTTTTTTTTTGTTGGTTTGTTTCTATGAAGAAAATTTACCTGCAAGGTAATAACAGAAGTATCTCAGGCTGAATTTTAATTTAGATATATGAAATGTAGTAACAAAAAATTATACTCTGAGAGAGAAATTTGAAATGCATTCCAAATCTCATTGAATGCAGCAGGTTTGAGCAATATCTTCCCTTAGGCTCTTCTTGAAATCCTATCCTACAGCTTTGGGTCACAATGTGAGCACAGAATAAACCAATATAATTACTGTAACTTGAAGAGAAGGGGACTTTTTTTTACTTTCTATATGCAGTGCTGTTAACCTTAAAGATAAGACAATTCAGTGATTTACAGTTTTGGTAAATGTGATAAAAGGTCATGCCTCACTTCTAGTATTTTCTTATTGAAACATAAGACCATCAAACACACAATGATATAATTTATAATAATGATAAATGTTTTTTTCATATGGAATGATGTTCCAAGGAAATACACTATTTCAATGGAAGCAAAACTTCCCACAGGAAACCATTATGTTCTAAATATGTTAGCTACCTCTGTCCATTGTAATTTTACAGGATACTTAAACTTATACACCTATATAATCTAGGTCTAAGAACCTCCTTTCCTGCAAGAAACCCTGAAGTGAACTCTCCTAAGAAAAATACTAACTCTTGTAATTTTATTTTTATTTTGTATGCAATTATAGTAATAATTAAAATTAAAAATGAAAACTAAAAAAAAAAGGAAAACTTGACAGATACTTAGTTGTTTTCTGGGAAATTTTAATTTCCCAGAAGTTTTGGAAAGACTTCTTTCTGTTTCAGTGTATAAATAATTTCTAATTCGTATTTGCTACAGATTGGGAATTAAATGCCAACTGTGAGGAAAATATAATTTCACATAATTTTCAGTTCTTACTCCACACCATAAAAGAAAAGGAAAAGACTCCCTTGGCTTTGAAATAATATCTATTGATCTTTTGTATAAAGGAACATATTTTGTAAAGTTTAAAGAAAGTGTTCAGAAATTTATCTTATGCTGTACTTACACATCAGTGAATGATACCTGAACAGACTGGGCTATCTCAGACCCATAGTGCCATCCCTAGGGCCTCTCCAAATATTAATTATATTTCCCAAGATGGAGCTGAGCATGGAGAACCCACCCGTTTCTGAATGATCACTGAACTGTTCTAGTGGAAAGTAGAGTGGAAACAATAGAAAAAGAAGATAAATAGGTTACCACTTTTTATACACCTAAGGTATAATAAACCTGATAATAAATTTCTATGAATTATACTTGAAAACAGTTCGTCAGTTTCCAACAGCTTTTAGTTTGTCATAGTGTTGTAAATTTGCTTTAAGTGTAAAAGAAAGAGGCATTTTCAAACCAACTGAATTTACCTATGGAAACAGTTTACCTTGCTCTCAGATTTTTATTTGAAACTTAAGTCCACAGTCTCTCATTCTCTGGAACAATGTGGTTAGCATACTGGACAAAGTCCCTGGCAGTCTGTAGAGTGTTGTATTGACATAGCTATAGAGAATTTGAAATCAGATTAGGAGCATATTCCAGCCTTGCAGTGTTCATGGGAAAGCAGGCCAACCACTGCTTTAAGTACTGGTTTGTTAGAAGAGTTGGATTCTGGCACTTATAAATAGTTCCTTATCATACAGAGGAAACACAGGCTTGGGAACCTGCTTGAATCCACTATTAAGACATATACTTTCCAAAGTGAAGCTGGAAAAACACCTTTGATGCATGCTGTCTGCATGAGTGGTATTATGCTTCCAAACTCAAGCAAACAGGTTGGTCTACACGTTTTTGACCCCACTGCCTATTATGGCGGAAGCAAAGTCCAGCCAGATACATATGAAATGTCTGAAATGTTCTTCTTTCTATCCGAAAGAAGAAAAGAGACAGAAACAGTCTAGTTATCCTCTGAAGTTTACCAGATTAGACCAGGGGAGTAAATGGCATATACTTGAAATAAAAATAACTAGAGCTGTTAACTAGAAACTTGTTTATGCCATTTGATTAGGAGAAAAGTAACACTAACACAGAGAATGTTTAGTATTAATTATACTGTAACTTTTTTTATTTTAACACAAATGCATTACTAGCCTTGTCTATTGTAACTGAATCCTGGACAAGCTGTAAAAATGCAAAATCGTGTTGAATACAATTAAACCAGAATTATTCTGCTTACAACAATTTAACCCTCAAGCTAGAAGTTGTTTTCTGTTTTTCCATTCAAATTAGCCCAGAGAAGATTCTCAGGCATACGTTACAACTTGAACATCAAGTCATATGAGAAAAACATCAAAAGAAAGCAAAATCTACTAGAGAAGAATTAATAAAAATAACTAATCTTCCTTTAATTAAACTTGCTTCTTTGAAAAACAAGGACACAAGCAACAAACTTTAACAAAATCAGGTATTTTTATATAAGCAGATGGATGAGAAAAAGAATTATAAAATGAAACGGGAGAGGTACAAGAAAAACAGAACAGTTTTTACTGTGAAACTCAATTTATGTATTTTTTTTCTAATATCACGGCCAATTCAGGCAGGAAGATCTCTGGAAACTGCAGAATTCACATTTATTTTCTTTTTCCTTTCACTTTACTAAATAACCTCTCCAGCATTTGTGTTAAACAAGTAATGTCAGAGGTGAGAGTAGTGGAATGGATTATCCCATGAGAAGCAGCAAGAGTCATGCTGGTTTATTGTCTCAGACAATAAATCTATCTTTTTAATCCGTGTTTTTCTTCCTATTGTTTCAGAGTTGATATGACCTTGATTGAACTACTGTTTACATCTCTTCACTAACATAGTTTTGCAGTTTTTACTTAGGCAATCCACAATTTAAGAGAAACCTTTCTCCTATGATTTGACACTGTTGAACAAACAGAAGCCTCTGCTTGAAAAGGAACTACAGAATAAAGTTATATTTTCAATCAAATAATTAGAAAAGGTATATCTACTTCAAACTGCTTTGTAACTATATAGCAACATAAAAAAGGACTCTCTAATAAAACAAAAACTCTGACAAAGTGCCACGTACCAGATTACAAGACTTTCTCAGAGTGAGCTCACAAACATTTCTCAGCATTACAGACATGAAGTGTTTTCAAAAGCTTCAGCACCTGCACTCTCTAAAACCAAAAGTTTTGTTATCTTGAGGTGAAAGACAATATGTTCCATGGCATAAACACAGCACTTTAAAAATGTATCATTGATGCAAGTCCGCAACATCCAATCCATTCACAACAGCTCACTGGTGTTGCATAACAACAAAAAATTCTGGTCTGAAAGGTTTGACAATGTAATCCACACAATATATAACGCAAATAATGCATCTGAAATTCACTACTTAGCTATTTTCCTGACTTTATTAGCCCTAGAATTGAACTAAATATGGTGTCTTGTTCACTATAGTTTTGAAACGTAGCCTTTAAAAAACATAATCCAACTAGTCGTATAAAGTTTTGATTCCTAAAGCGAAAAACAACACTAAAATTTTATGAGAAATCTGCTGAGGTTTTGCAGCATGGAAATGGTTTTGCCACTGTGTGTTAAAGGTGATTAACTGGCAAGTGTTAATGTATCTTCGGAAGATTCCAGAAAAAAAACATGCTATGATGGAAAAATAACACTATAATCATATTACCTGCACGAATATCTTAAATATCTCTTAAGTATGGCAATTTTAAAAGCTAATACTGATTTCTTTCTAAGAAGCCTAAATATGAGATGACCAAGTTCCATTACATATCAATTTAAGCTCTTTTGAAACAGATACTGAACAACTACTTGTTTGAAATACTCATTCTCTACTGAACATGTTCAAATCCGAAATAAGAATACATTCTTCTTCTCATAAGCCCTATTAGTAGCCCACAATTCCATATATCCATGTGAAGCCTTCATGAGAAGCAGTGAAGGCCCTGAGGCAAAAGTGAAGGGTACAACTTGCTTTCTGTACTATGATGCAAAACTTACATAGCACTTGCTGACAAAGGTCCTTGGAAGCTGATGCAGTTGCACCCAAGAACAGCTCATTGCTACTCAAATTAGTCAATTTATCATACAAGCACCACAAGCTTGAGTCACATTGGCTCAATTTGTAAAATTCCCAAAAATGTAACATTTGTAGAATTGTTGAGCTTTTTCATTTCACACATGCGTCTTCTGTCCTTTTACTTTAATTTAAATAAAATTTGTTCTACATATATTCACACTTTCTATAGCAAAGCAATTGATATATTACAAGATAAGTTGACCAAAAAACTTTTCCAGAAGTTTCATCATTTGTTTTACCTCTTCAAAAAGCATTGCATCAAAGGACAGTAAAGGTCTTTCTTTACCACAGCTGCTTCTGTATTAAGTTTGCTAAGCACTAGACTCTGCCAGTAAAAGCTAAGTAGATAGTCACAGAATTTAAACAGAAAACCAAAGTATTCCTAATGGAAGAAATAGGACCTTTCTTAAGAAAATCATTACACAGGAACAAATGGATCACTCACCATTTGTAGTGAGTCTCCCTCTTTCTTGTCCTCTCTCTGCACATCAAGACAATCTCTAAAGGATGTCAGGGTTCTGCTTTTAAGTCTGACAGATTGTGTTGGCTTTCAAATATGTTTGGGATGGTGGTTCTTTTTGTCATTCATATTTTGTCTAAATTTGCATTTAATTTTTTTTTTATCTGCTGGTCCATTATCCTGTTTTCACCATCAGTCTGCAAAAATGGGGAAGAATTCAACTAAGTGAAAGGCAGTCAAAAAAAGTGGGCCTATTTTATGTCTCAGACTTCCTTTCTGTGCAGAACTACTTTGGTATTGTTACCTCAAAATGCTTAATGCCTCAGAGCTTATATTATCTGAAGAATTTTGTCATATAATCAAGTTTATAACCTCAACAGAAAAATCCCACCAGACTGAGAAATGTAGTATTTATAACTTTAAGATAATGTACTAATTCATTAAGTTTTTCTAAAAGTTATTTTCCTCTGCTTACCTTGCTACTGACTGCATTTATAAAGTACACCTCTTACCCAATATTGCAAAGCATATACTTCTACTTCTGTAACTATTTAGCAAATGTTGCATCATTTTTTTACAGAATTTTATCACAGAATATACAGAGTCGGAAGGGACCCAAAAGGATCCTAGAGTCCAACCCTTAGCCCTGCAAAGGACTCTCTAAGAGTCACACCATGTGCCTGAGAGTATCACCCAGATGCCTCTTGAACTCTGCCAGGCTTGGTGCTGTGACCACTTTCCTGGGAAGCTGGTTCCAGTGCCCAACCACCCTCTGGGTGAAGACTTTTTCTAATATCTAATCTAAACCTCCCCTGAGACAAACTCAGGCCATTCCCTCGGGTTCTGTCACTGGTCACCACAAAGAAGAGATCAGTGCCTGCCCCTCCTCTTCCTCTGACAAGGAAGTTGTAGACTGTGATGAGGTCTCACGTCAGTCTCCTTTTCTCCAGGCTGAACAGACAAGTGACCTCAGATGCTCCTCATACGGCTTCCTCTCAAGGGCCCTTCATGATCTTCATTGCCCTTTGGACTCTCTCTAACAGCTTAACATCTTTCTTAAATTGCAGTGCCCAAAACTGCACACAATATTCAAGGTGAGGCCACACCAGTGCAGAGCAGAATGGGGCAATCACCTCCCTCGGCCAGGTGGCAATGCTGTGCCTGATGCCCCCCAGGACACAATTGGCCTTCCTGGCTGCCAGGGCACTGCTGACTCAGGTTCAATTTGCCATCAACCAGGACCCCAGGTCCTTTTCCATGGCACTGCTTTCCATCGTCTCATTTCCCAGTCTGTATATACATACTTCTGCAATATGATAATATGTATTGGAAAACATGATTCTTAGTATATCACAGTTGTAATGAATATGAAGCCCTCTTCACAAATGCTTTATTCCAGATAAAAACCATTAAGCTTCCACTGATTTCAACAACAGATGTAAAAGCTAAACCACCTCAAACCTACTTCAAACAGTTAAAATGTCATCATGACTTTTACAGTACAAAGTAGTATCACAAATTTCTGTGGCAAGCATTGTATCAGTTGTTCTAGGTTCAGAGATGCACGTAAATTAAGCTGTTTCATCAAACTCTCCCTTTCCACTTTGCTTCTTTCCACTCATGCTTCAATATAGCTGTGGTTCCCACCATGGTCTTCAATGCAATTACCTCTCAAACAGAAACCACGATTAGATTCTATGTTTCCTACAGGTAACAGTGGGGAAAACTGATATATACTGAACTCAGATAGGCTACCTACCTTTCTGCTGAATTCAAAAGATCTTAAAACTCGGCACGGAGTATGCCAATTATTTCAAAAGGAACTTGTGTGTTGCATAAACTGCAAATTTAAATGCATGTCAAATATGAATCTACATCATTTCTCTAGAGGCTGAGGCTCAGGCAGTATCCTCATATGACATTAATATTTCTGTCCTTCAAAGACCTTGCTAGTATCTTCAGGCAAAGAGGAGGAAATGAAGATCGAATAATAACAATTTTCTTTTTTTAATAGCAAAAACATTTGTGTTGTGGAGAAAAAATAAGCCTTATTATGCATCATAAAAGAAAAAGAAACTCTCCAATTCATCTTAAAGGCAATAACTCTAAGTAACCGAACGTTGAAATGTGTTTTTTTCCTTCACACGCTAATAACCTAACTGAATATACTCAAGGTTTTTTCTGCTCCAGGCCCCTAAGCAGTTTATTTTCAGTATACATGTATTCTGTTAGCTGTCTGTTACAGTTATCATATGTTAGATATTTCAAATGTTCACTGCACAAAGAATTCCTGCAGTTTGTTAATCTTTCCAACCAAGTTATTAAGGTTTCTAAACAGGCTTTTAAGGATATTTTGAACACCTAACAGGTTTTCTACAGAAGACCATAGAGCAAAATAGAACTACAACAACAAAAAGAAACAAAAAACAAAGCAAACAAAACAAAACAAACAACGCCCCCCCCAAATTATAAAAGAATAAAGACAAACAAAAATGAATACCTAGCAGTTAAGATATGAAACAACTTCTTCAGTTGCAGAGTTTTTAAACTGTAGTTACTTCAAATAAAATAGTTGGATTGGTGTCTCAACAAAGGTGAGAATACAGTTGTCACTGAGGAGAGCCACTGCAAAAGTTCTGTACAACCCATTTTACAGCTCATTTACCAGATGTGACCATTCAACCCCTTAGTATGAAAGATGGAGGCTTTACTATTTAGCTGTAATTTTCTCTGAAAGCAGCACCCTTGCTCACTACTGAACTAAATTGTTCCTGAAAAAATATTTTATAGCATGAAAGGAATAAAAAAATAACAATATGCTGTTTATTTTGATACACAATACACCTACCAGTCAGTAAGACCTTTATCAAAGTCTCAAAGCACCCACAATATGAGCAATAAAAGAAAGTTTTAACTGTGATTCAGTTTTCCCCATTCGTCTCATAAGAAGTTCCTAGAGGAAAGTGTGTCTTTAATGCAGAAGTTAACTGTCCTTTTCAATGTATCCAAAAAGGGAAGATATTACTTGCTGCAAACATGTGAAGGGTTCACAGGTTGAATCCCCATAAATATATCTGTCGTAGTACAAAAGTACTTGATTGGACTGGATAGGACAAGGGGAAACAGCCTCAACTTGTGCCAAAGCCTGTTCAGGTTGGATGTTAGAAAAAATGTCTTCTCTGAAAGAGTGGTTAAGCATTGAAACAGGCTCCACAGGGAAGTGGTGGAGTCACCATTCCTGAAAGTATTCAAAAAATTAGTAGACGTGGCACTTTGCAATATGGTTTGAGCATGCTGGTATTTAGTCAAAAGCTGGACTCAAAAATCTTGGAGATCTTTTCCAACCTTAATGATTCTATGATTTTAAGTCATTTTACAGTTAAAAAAAAGATATCCTCTTAGGCTAAGCCTCACAGATGCACAATCGACACATGGAACATGAGTTCAAAGACTCATGAGTTCAAAGTTCCTCGGTGGTAGTACTACCATCACTTCAGACATCACCAAGAGCTATGAAAAAGCCAAGGAAGTATTTATGAATCTTACTAGAGTCCAATAGGCTACAATAATATTATTCTGCTCAGGGAGAAATAGTCAACAGGCAAAAGCAGACAGACTATGAAGCTTTCAGATGTTTAGATAGAAGATGATCTCACAGAGATAGACAGGGATAGGGTAACTGTCAAAATTAATTTAAATCAGAATCTTCCTCAGATAAGGTCGAGGCAGCTCAAACTAACAGAGAATATAATTGATTCAACAGTACCAATAAACTGCATTGTTGTTCAGTCATAAAATAGGCAAGAAATTACATATAAGATCCAGATGTTACCTGTCAACAACAGCTGTCCATGTACCTCATTTGGCTGAGACAGTACCAAAAGTCAGAGTTTTCTTCTGGCTGCCTACCCAAAAACGGCTGAAAGGCATTTGAAGATATTACCATAGAGACCATTGAAGTATATCACCTAAGAATGGCATGTCTTGCCCATTATAAAGAGAAGCTCAGGTAAACATTTAACATTGTTAAATAACTATTTGATTCCCCTATATTACTTTGAATGCACACTCATAAAAATAGAGACTATACCTGTAGAAATCACTGCTGGATTTTTAGAGACTTTCTAGGGAGAAATAAGCTCTGCCTTTGCCAAAGTACAATACTCAAGAAATTGTAGTCTATTATGTTAGAGTTGAGAAAGCCTATCTGCACACCTACAAAAAAACCCTATCCTGGCTGCTCTCCAGTCCATCAGAGGAATCATCAGCCCATATAAGGCCCATCTCCAGAAGATTAAAGGCATCTGAATGCAAGGCAGGAAGCCAATATGGGATATCTTGTCCAGGCCTTTATCAGGGCTGTCCCAGAAGACCCTCCGACCCATTGTCCAGGTGTGAAATCCATCCTGATGAGTGAAGCAGGAAGTGTCCTGCCAGCTGAAGGTGTGTTGCTGCCTAGGGGAATGGGGCACATATTGAGATTGCAAAAGACACATTAAGGGATGATTGGAGGTTGAATTAAAGTCTGGGAAAGGTGTGGACATAGGCAATTTGGGAAGGAACAAGTGTATGGAAAATAGAGGGATAAGGGATAAAAAGGGCTGGTTGCTTGAAAATAAATAATATGATGATCACTGTACTTGTTTAGCCACATCCTGCAGTTGAACAGCTCTATCTGTTGACCTGCTTTCTAATTCTCTTCCTGGGTGAGGGATATATTCATGTGCATGTGTGCACTGGAGGGTCTGAGTGCAGTAACGGTAGTCAGATCACAGGTCAGAGGTCTCATACATCTATGATGTCAGCAACTGCAGAGACTACAATGAAAAAGTTTTGGTACCAAAAAATGGGGTATTCTGGGGCATAGGGGCCTGTGTGTGTACAGCACCAGCTACTGGAACAGCGAAAGGACTGAATGTCACCGGCTGGACTGAGAACACAGGCCAATTGGCCTATGTGCCAGCTGGAGACCAGAGTGAGTGAGATGAAGTGCCAGCCATGGGGATGGGACAACTCCCATCCTGTGGTCAGAGCCCCACAAGCCCATGCTGCCAGCAAGTGCAGCAAGTTCAAGTTCTAGTAAGAACCAACATGGACCAGCTGGCAGGTGTGTGATGCAGCCTGGGGACCAAGGAGGTGCTCATGTCTTTAAGGTCAAGAGCATGAGAGGAGCTGAATCTGAAAAAATCTGGTACGAAGAACACCTCAGAGACTTTGGGTCTTTTGAGCAGCAAGATATTTATTGCAACGTTGAGAGCAAGTGTTATTCGCACTACCCAAAAACTTGCTCGAAGGTATCACATAAATTCAGGGTTTTTATACAATTTTCATACATTATTCTTATACATATTCATATGATTGCAACACCTATTATACATATTAATGATAGACGGAGCTTAGGTGGAGCTTAGGGCGGTGCTTTTCTTGGCTCTCAATTTCAGGGGTACATCCGGCCTTCAGCCCTGAATCTGGGGTCTTTTTCTCATCTTCCTCGGTCTGACCTATCTACTTTTCCATCATTCTTGCCCCACTCACTGAAGCTTGGAGAAAGCCTTGGCTCCAGGCCTGTTTCTGCTGTTCAAATGTCTACCTTATCCTACCTTATCCTAATTTATTACCTCTATGCCTATTGTATACTGCTTCTAGCGTTCTTCTAAGTTTTGGTCCAGTAGGCAGAACAGAATGAGTCTTAGTAGCACAGGTACAGTAGATGCTGGGTGGGGACCTATCTTAGTTAACTCTTTTAGGCCTAACTATCGTTTCAGAGCTGCCTATCAAGGAGCATCAGGGCAGTCCTTGTCAGCTGCCAGTGAGACCTGTTGGTGTCTATGTCATTCTAGGGTTGAAACCACTGGGCAGTTGGCTACTAGAGATGAGATGAGCCCCAGTCAGCTTTAGCAGGGTGTGATCATTTGTTATTTTGAACCAGCAAACAAAGTGGAGCTGCAGCTTCAAGGGTTTATATATTCAGGCACCAATGGGGAGACTGAGTGTCTGAGGTCAGCTACATATTTTCTGTAGTAGATCTTCGCCCTGATCATCCAGGGTGAAATTGTTGGAGCAGGATGAAATTGTTGCCTGCATTGATGTGAATGCTGTGTGCATGTCCAATCAATGGAGCTAGCCATAGCCCTGTATGCATGCATATTTGGGATCTATATGTGTATTCTGTCTGTGTGTGCCTGCTGGGAATAGAGTTTCAGCCTCACTGCTGGTTGGATCTGGGACACGGAACTGTGCAGCAGTTTTGCCTCTCTTGGTCTGCAATATCCAGGGCAATATATTTAGCCCTGACATCTTCAAAACTACGTAAGTGCAGTTGGGTAACTGCAGTCACAGGCTGTTAAGTAGACTTGGAATAATTCTCTCCCAAGATTCAGGCAGAATCAGATGAAGAAAGCTACATTCTCTGGAGAACACATGGGAAATAAAAGGCAAGGTAGTTGTGAAAAGTATGTCTAACACTTTCTCCAGTATTCTCTCTTCTCTTTTTCCTGTTACTGATTTTTAAAAATGTTAAGCTGTATTTCAGCACTGTCTAGGAGAACCATAGGAAAAGATAGGGTTTTTTTCAGATTGGCCATTAAGATGTTACTGGCTCATGTGATTGGTATTCTGAAATGGTTTCTAACTTTATTTGAACATAGCAAATAAAATGGTTTTCAGAAGTCAACCTTTCACTCACTGAAAAAATCCTACAACCAACCACAAACAAACAATTACATCTAGATTTCTGGAAGGTGGACATTTACTATTTTTGGGGAAAAAAAATCAAGCATCAACAGGAAAACCAGACAGTGAGTGATCATCTTCATCTGAAGACAATCTGTTATTAAAGAAGGAATCAGGGATGCTGATGATATATTTGTTCCAGAAGCACTTGCTCAGCCACTGTGAATCATCCAATAAGATATTAAAAACTAGTCTGCAGGGAAAGCTGATTCATATATATATATACATATATATATTCCAAATCTTTATTTAAAAATTCATTGAAATATTAGTCACAGTGGGCATTATTAGGTGACATTTTAAAATATTTATGACCTTTCAGGGCAAGAAAGTAGTGCAAAATAAGTGACTTCATAGGAAAAAAAAAATCTGCCTTATGGAACAAAGACTATACCAGTAACACTGATCACCTAATGTAATGTATCCTGCTGAATTTATCAGTAAATTCATACCATCACAGAATCACTGAGTTTGGACAGTACCTCTGGAAATTGCCTAATTTTGCTCAAGGCAGGGGTAGTTAGAATGGATTGCTTAGGAATGTGTTCAAATGGCTTCCAGTATTTCCAGTGATAGAGACTCCACAAAGACTCTGGGCAACTTGGTCCAGTGATTGAACAACCTGATGGTAATTTTTTTTCTTATGGTTAAAAGAAATTTCCCATGTTTCAGTTTGTGCTCATTGCCTCTTGTTCTTCAACTGTGCACCACTGAGAAGAGGGTATTTCTATCTTTGTTACTCTCCCTCAATACCTACTTAAAAAAAATAGATAAGATTCCTTCAAGCCTTCTCTTCTGTAGGCTAAGCAGTCCCAGCTCTCACCCTCTTCAAAAGACAGATATTCAAGTCCTTCTATGATTTTTGTGGACCTCTACTATACCTACTCTAATAAGTTCATGTTGCACTTATACTAGGAGGCCCGGAATAGTACATAGCACTCCAGATGTGTCTAACCAGTGCTGAAGGAAAGGATTATCTTCCTTGACCTTTTAGCACTGCTCCTCCTAAGACAGCACAGTATACCACTGGCCTAATTTGATTAGGAGGCATATTGCTGCCTTACAGTCACTTAGTCAGAGGACCTTATAGTCAAAGGACCCTCAGGTTCTATTCCACAAAGCTATTTGGTCCCAGCCCACACTGGTGTCTGGTGTTATTCTTCTCCATATTTCTTTGCAAACCTCTATGAGGTTCCTGTTGACCCATTTCTACAGCCTGCTGAGCTCCATCTGGATGGCAGCACAACTATTTGGTGTATTAACCACTCACTGGGGGTGTGCTCTATGTTATTATTATATTCTTAATGAAGATGTTAAATAGTAATGGTCTCACTATTATCCCTGGGGAACACTACTAGTGCATGACTGGCCTATAACTGGATTTCACAACACCGATCACAGCCTTGGGTCAGTTTTCATTTTACCTCACTGTCTATTTATGTAGTGTGTACTTTGTGAATTTGTCAATGAGAATGTTGTGAGAGACACTTTACTAAGGTCAAGATAAATGACATCCACTGTTCTCTTCTTGTGCACCGAAAAGTAATTCTGTTGTATAAGGTCATTAGGTTGTTCAGACATAATTTCTGCTTTGTAAATCCAATATGATGACTCCCAATCACCCTCTTGATATGTTTGGAGTACCTTGGCCTTTTCCAGGTCCTTTGCCTTCAACTCCCTTTCCTCATTTAACAGTAAGCCCAAATTTTTCCTAGTCTTTTTTTTCTGCCACATATAAAATCTTTTCTTGTTGTTCGTCATGTCCCTTGACATATTTACCTCCAGATGGGCTTTGGCTTTCCTAAATTCATCTCTGCACATTCAGAGGGTATCTGTACCATTCATCTTTTGCGCCCAGATCCTTCTTCCAGCTCTTCTATGCTTTCATCTGATGTTTGAGTCTTGTCAGAAGTTTCCATGTAGCCTTCCTGACACTATTTCTTGACTATAAATTATTAACTCCTAACATACTAAATGCAAACTGGAAAAAAGAAAAAGATAAAATGAAACTCATGTTATAGTTACTGCTAATTAATGCAGTCACAGCAAACTTGTATATCAGCTCTAGTGCATGGAGATGAATTACATGTAAAAAGGAACCTTCCTCTTGTTTTTATTCTCTTTGTAAAACAGAGCCTGCACCTGATAAATTACTGGTCTTGGCCCAAATTCTTAGCTGGGATTTATTCACACAGCTCCACTGAAGGCAAAGCAACTACTCTCATTTGCACCTGCTGAAAATAGAGCTCATTAGAATCTTTTTTAATGCTACTCATTAAGTTTGAATATTAATGATTTCTTTCCTGTTAAGAGATTAAGCATCTGTAGATATTCTAAATTCTTACCTGGTATACTCAAAAGTTGAGGTATCATATTTGTTTAGTAGTTTCTATCTCAGAAAAGTCATTTTCTGAAAGATTCTCTCTCATTTCAAAGGAAACAGGTGAAGAACTAGTGAAACCACGACAATTACTGCCCCCCTCGCTACCCTCCACACTGTACCCATAAAATGGGTAACTGAAAGTAGAAAAGTTTATGTGTCACAGTAAATACTTGATGGACTGAATCATGTTCCTTCACTGAAACGCTGAGCAAAGAAAGGCAAGCTAACAAACAATCAGCACTTGATATTTCTTATAGTATTAAAAAAAGGAGTTTGAATCCATAACATTGACGAAAAACACACCTCTTACAAAAGGTATAAGAGAATATCATTGCATCAACACAGGGCAGACAAAAGCAAAGGGACTAACTATCTAAGTCTCATGGAGCTTTAAATATTTTTAGTGTTAAGACCGTTTATCACAGCTATTCATCATAATAAAATAGGAATTTTATTAAGAAAACAGTTCATTTAGATGTTACTGTCTCCATGTTTCTCAAGTGAAAATGTCTCTAGTTTTACATGGATGCTCATTACAAATGTCAAAGTTCTAACTTCTATTTTTTTTGGTCAGATAATGAACAGTCAACTGAAAAATACTTTTACTGAGGTTCAACAGCACAAAACAAGATAGAAACTCCCAATAAAACTTAACTACAAATACTTAAACCCATCTGAAAAGTATGATTGACAGAGAAGGGAAAAAATTATTGCCTCTCAAGGATTAACAAGATTAACATAAAGACCAAATGATAGACAGATTCCATCTAGACCAAATCTGAAAAAACCTTCCAAATACCAAGAATATGGTAAATGTAGAGCTCAAGAAGCTTTAATGAAATAGCTAATACTACTAACTTAGAAAAACACTGAAGGTCACTTCTGAAATAAATATTTCCAGTCTTTAAGATTACTAATTAGTGCAAAACTAAAATTGCAAGAATGTGAGTTAACTACACTATTTCAATGCATTTATTAAAAGAAACTACTGACCCAACTTTAAAATACTAGTTAGAAAAATCGGAATTTTTTTCATGTTTATCTTATTTGATGAGAATACATAGTGTTGAAGAGGATTGGAAAGGGACAATTATAATACTTACATTTGAAACAGTAAAAGAAGGAATATAGAGTTATAGAAGAGTTATTCTGCTTTTAAATTTAGGAAAGCTTATGGTGGAAACAACAGATTATCAATAAATGTTTGAAAATAAGAAACAACCAAAACTAAATTTGGGTGCATTAAAGTCAAATGGTATTCAACTTTTTGTGTGACAGGGTAAGAGATCTATTTAAAATTAATAACTAGGAGACTGCATATATTGTGATTTTATGTAAGGTTCTTGACACCATTTCATATGACATTCTCATATACAAACTAAGAAAAAATGGTATAGATAGCGCAATTACATTTTATGGCCTGTAGCTCCCATTTGTAATGTAATTTCTCAAAGGGTCTATGTTCAGTCTGGTTATGTGTAGTGTTTCAGATAATGATTTGGGGGCTCATATAAACACTGTACACATTAAATTTGCAGCTGACGAAAAAGGTTATGATGGTTTACAAGCAAGCTGAAGATCAGAATCAGAATTCATAATGTCTTAAGAACATTTTATTTTTTCCACTGAAAAATGGTCTTAGAGGAAACTGAAGAGTATGAGTCAATAAAGACAAGGCAAGGTTTAACGCATAAGTAGGAATAATATTCTAGCCAAATACAAGATGACAATAACAGTTGTTCAGAAAAGATCTTTGGGTTTATAGTGGATCATAAAACTAAACTTTACTCAAGTAAATCATGTTGCTACAGGAAAGGCAAACTTCATACTAGCATGTATAGGCACAAATCCTGCTCGTGAGGCACGCGATTACTCTCTTCACTTTCTTCAGTGCTGATAATGCACCAGGCGGAACTCGCTGTTCAGCTTTGTGCACAGATTGTCAAGAACACCATGGACTGACCAGGGAGAGTTCAGTGGAAGTCAATATGAAATTTGGAAAGAGAAATGAATGAGGTTTGTTTAGCCAAAAGAAGGAAAGATCACAGTGGCTATTAATACAGCTCCCAGACACACAAATACTGTTGCATTGAAGAAAGAGGGAACAATCTTTCCTTTATTTTGTTAATGAATAGAAAATAATGAACTGAAACTATAGAAAAGGAGAATCAGGTTAGACATTAAAGCAAAATTCAAAAACAAATGTGCCTGGGATTATCTCCATTTTTGAAAAATGAATTGTACATAGGATTGATGCATATTCTCTTCAGATTCCTTCTAGCCCTATTTTGACACATTCTGTGATGGTTGTGAAACATTGTTAGCTGAGAGGAATGCTGGAATATCAAGCAGGAAGAATGAGCTGGTTATGATAACTGTAAGAAAGAAATGGAACTTAAAATCATTCACAGACTCTTGGATTTGGGGACTAATAGGAAACCCTTCAGTGACAACCTAGAAGTTCACTGTCTGAAAATGAGATGATTAAAAAGGCCACTGTATGTTTGGTAATTTTAAAGGGTCTTTCATCATAACTTTTTGCTTTGAAAAAAAATTGCTGTCTTTTAATATATACTTAAAGGGGTTTTTTTCCAGTACTCTAAAAGCCATTTTGAAAGGCCTTTGTGATAGGCTTCTCTTCTAGAGAACTGTATGTGGTATCTCTTGATTACCCTTAATATAAGAATTATTTAGTTTTCACTTTGATACAAGCATAAAGTGACTACAAATATAAACAGACAAATGGAAAGCTTTTGTTACCACATGGTCTGAAAGTAGTTCTTCTGTACAGTATTTACCAGACTAAGACCTGAGACCAGTAATAATTAGGTTAAGAACTGTAGGAAGGTTTGGATTGAAAGAGACCTTAAGGATCATCTACTTCCAGCCCCATTGCCATGAAGAGGTACACCTTCCACTAGACCAGGTTGCTCTAAGTAAACAAGGAAAGAATTACATTATTTGTATAATACTCAGGAACAGAGATTAGATCATCAATAAACTTATGTCAGAAGTTTTATAAAGAAGTTTTTATCAGATGGATTTGCAAAAACAATCAAAAAACTTTACTGTCAATAGGAGAGGTGAAAATCCCCACGATACAATTTGATGTACTTCTGACAGGTAATGGGTCAAAATAATAATTTTATTACAATCATAATATATTTTTCAGCCATACATAGATATGCATAACTCATACTTCCTGTCTACTCAGGGATGTACATGCATAGAAATGTAAAGGAATAGACCTTCTTCACAATAAAGGAATTTTAAAATAATTTTTTTATATCTATATAGACACACTTTCCTGGTTTAAATTGCCATGACTATTGATAGGTCTCATTTGATTTCTACAGGCTTGATGACAGCCTTTTTAATCAAACAATGATGTTAACCAAGTAGTTGTCCCCTTTTCCAGCTCACCTCTCTTTGCTTGTTGGTTCTGTGCCATGGGACGATAGGTAAGGTTAAAATTTAGAGGAGACTAAGAAATCTGGGATAAATCTGCAACTCCCTGGATGGAATGCAGTCGACATGCTCCCGATACAATAATCTTCTGCTCAGAGGCATGTAATGGAGCATGGAACCAAGTGAAGACTACGTGGCCTCCCTCCATGCAAATCCCAGCAGAAAGGGAAAACATTGTGATACTATTGAAGTTTATAAGACCATAGAGTACCTGTCAGTCACAGGAGAATCAAGGTGTTCTGTCTGCTGCTAAACAATGTTGAACCCCCTCCTCAGGAGCCAAGCCATGACCACTCCCCTCAATAAGTATGGTGAGACAACTTTTCACCCATCAGAAATAGAAACTATTAATGACTAAAGTCACTCAAGCTCCACCTAAACATAAAGCAATAGTATAAAAATAAGTTGGGGATAGGGGGAAAATCGCAGAAGACTCCATCAAAACTGCTGGGGTCAGTCAACAGGCTGAGCTTATCGTCTACGCCCACAGGAAGACCTTGGGTAAGAATCATACTCTGTGCATGTTAAATGCTGCTTTTAGGACTAGAGCTTGTGTTTGTGCTTGCCCTATAGTATAGTAGATTGGTTCCTATTAGAGCTTGTGCTTGCTTAATATGTCAGTAGATTGCTTTAAAACATATTTTTGCAGCCAGACCCTATCACTGACAACTTTCAAACCTTATTAATCTGTCACAATTTGTATTAATAAGGAGTGTTATTCCGTGAACTGTTACAGTGAGTCCTCTCACTTGCTGGCAGTGGAAAACACCATGGCAGGATTCACTGAGGGGTCTTCCCTCTGTTGAGCCCCGCCCTGACAAAGGCAGTCAAAGCACTCTCTGATCTTGAGAATCTGTTGGTGAAGGGTCTCCCTACAAGTTGCTGACAGACTGTCAGACACCAGGGTCTCAACTTTCCTGGGGCACTGATGGACAAAAATCTAAACTCCCCCCTTTCACATGACATATGCTAACACTGTTTAGTTTCTCATTCATTCAGTACTTGAAAATTACATCAGTTTCCTCCCTAATTCATCTTTCACTCATGAGCACACTTCAAATTAATTTTTGATGCAACTGTCTTAAAATAATTGCTAGCTTTCTGATAAAAACTTCAGTGAAAATGGTACAGAAGTAATGTAGATTATGTAGAGAAAAGAGTTGAATTACTCACCTTCAATGTGACAGCAATGGCTTACAAATTCCTGTTTCTTCTTTATGTTTTTTTTCCTGTTACACAAGTGGCAGATTCCCGTCATAGACTGATGTCTAACTTAACCAACAGAAAGGAAACTTGTGACCTTTTTCTTTTTTATTGTTATTACTAATTTGCTTCAGTATAGTTTCAGGGGCAAGTTACAACTGTTCTAAATAAATTCAAGCCATCTTTCCATTGAAATAGGATGATTAGATTTTTTTTTAAGTAAGAATTTCACATGGCCAGTTTTCATTACTTCTGGGTATTTCTTCTAGTGCTTTGAAAAACATCTGGGAGTAGAGCTCTGCATTATAAATGGGCTTAATCTGAACCAATATGAAAATAGTATTTTAAAATTTCACACTGTATCTCATAAGTCACTCAGAGAAAACATTTTTGCACTTTCACATTCTCATTATGAATAATGTAAAGAGCCAATTAATAGAAAATGTTCTGAATTATGAATTAGGACCAAATTAAAAATGCAAAATTAGAGAAAAACAATGACTGCTTGTTTTAAATTCCCCTTCCAGACAGGTAACCACTTTTTAACTACATCTGCTATCCACGTTTGATCTATATCTTTATCTATCCCTATGGCTAATGAGGAACAAATTACTTATTACTCATGAATGACACTAACTACCCACTCTCGCACAAAAGAAGAATATTACAATTTACATTTAAATGAGATTTGAAATGTTAATGAACATAGCCAGTATTCTAATTATCTACACAAATACATTAAATTAAGGTGAACTTTACTAGATTAATTACTTCAGAATCATACTGTAAGTTTGCCCAGCAGCATTAGTGGAGAATAGTTCAGTATTTGTAGAATAATTCCCAAAAACTAGGGGTCAGGAATGGACAAACAGTGCCACTACCTATTTAACACCTTTTGGTAGGAGGGAGATGGTTAAATGTTATCTTACGCATACAAAAATAGCTTAAGAAAACACCTCAAAAACATTTGATATTGTCTTTATGTAGAACCTTAGATTTAAGGCGTATTTCTTCCATGTCCACCTGGGTAAGTTGGGCTCACATGGACAAGGAATTTTGGCCTTTATCTGAATTTGCAATGTTTAATTTCCCTTTGTCAGGGTTTTGCTCTTGTTGTTATTTTGAGTTTTTTGTGGGTTTTTTTGGTGGTGGTGCTGATGATGTCAGGTTTTTTTTGTTTGGCTTGGTTTGTTTTGTTTTTTTTACATAACTGTCATTTAAACATTCAAGAATAGGATGACGAAGAAATTCACAGGAATACTTGGTGCACATGACGTAAAGATGCGTTTTTTTTCCATTTAAAAGGCCAAATGAACACTTTTTTTTCTTTTCTGACCAGTTATACTGAATTTACTGCAGTCTTATCCCTATGTCAGAAGAAACTAAGAAACATTATCAAATTTTTCTGACTGAAGAAAACATTTTATTTATTTATATTAGCAAACGTAGGAATGAAAGTTGGTATTTTATTCAAGAATATCTTTCAGCTCAAAACAATTATCCTTCTAGTTTTTCAGCTTGTAGTAATTTATTTCAGCTGTTCTACACAGAGGCAGATTACAGATACCATTAAAGGTTTGAGAAATCAACAACAAAAAAGTAACCTTCAGCCAAGGCTACAAAGACAAGAGTTTGTGACATTTATAAAAATTTTTAATAACTTCTTTTAAATAACCAGTGCTTCATTTCCTCATTTTATGTGAAAAAATAATTAGTTCTCCAGAGGGATTTAATTGAAATAATTCAGTAAATAATATATCGGGACTGTAGTAGAATGACATCTCAAATTTTGCATGATAGTTCAAAAGTCACTTAGAAATACTTTAATTTTCAATAGTGTAGACACATAAAGTTGGTGACAAAGACAGCAAAGTCCAAAGAGATTTAATATTTATATTATACAGCATTAATGAAAGAACTCATTATTATATTATTCATCTATATTATTTGATATATTCTAAATTATAAAAATATGCATACATTAGTTTGAATCACTTTCTGTTTTGATACTAAAGTGATTTTCACAACTTTGACACTTCTGGTGATACTCATATGTGTTTTCATACTATTCTTCCACTAATTTAACAGTCTGATCAGAAATTCCAGCTCCATTGTTGTTGCACTTCTTGCTCATTTGCAGCATGCTCTTTGTTTCAAATTCAGCAGCAATTTCTCATGCCTAGAAACATTTTTGATGCTGAAGAAGGTCTTACAGAGCACTGAAATGAGTCATCGATAGTGAATTATGCATCGATATAAACTCCCGAGTCTATTTTTTTAATCATTTTTATTATTACTATCTTCTATTTCTCTAAGAAAAAAGTTAAATAAAGAAATAAGATTAGAACATAAGATGCTCTCAAGATTCATTTTTTAAGAAGGTTGAAAGTTCACCTTCTATAGGTAGACTAGGTCAATACCACTTGCAGCATCCAGTAAATGAGCTTTGTGAGAGGGTAGCACAACTGCTCATGATTAAAAAATAGAAAAATACTTGCAGATTAACTGTTAATTGCTTACAGCATTTGGCTCAAATGTTTTCAGATGAGAGTTCTCTGCCCATGCTAAAATAAAAGGGCATACTGGCAAAAGAATTTCAAACATTTCAGTAAAAGGCAAGATTTTGGGGGAAAATCATTAACTGATTTTCTATTCCAAGGAGAAATTTCTCATTGCCTCACAAAATTAAGATAAAAATGGAAAATCCCTTCCTCTCCTTCATATTTCTGTAAACAGCATCTTTTGTGGACACTCTGTACTACTCTGGGTTATAATATGAACCAAGAAATTACCTATACCTGAGCAGGTAAAGGGCCAGACCTCTTGCAACATAAGCAGTCTGGATAGTAATGGTAATCTTTCTTAAATATTGCAAGTCTGGGTGAAAAGCTTCTGTAAAAATCCAGAAACCTTACAAAAACTACTGATTTGCAATTAAATATTAAACTGTGCATTTATGAGGAATATATTGAAAAGGATTCCTCAAAACCGAGCTTTTAAAATGACTGAACTCAACAAGTTAGCCATTCATGTCCATATTAGGCTAATAAACCACTGTGATATGAACAAATGAAAAAAGGTGGAATACTTTTCATTTAGTTTTTTGGTATGTAATTTTAAAGTAGAATGCACAAAAAACAGACTACCCAAAGGCCAACTTCTGTTTTGATGCAAATCTAATACAAAATACTCTTTGAAAGGAACACTTACTGATGTTAGAAGTAGAATAAAGCCCATTATTTCTCTTGCTCTGTGTGCTTTTTCCATTTTTTTTTCATCATTATCCCTTCTTTGTACCTCCACTTCTCTTTGTCTCTCTATAATTTGATGTTTTAGTCAAGACCACTTTAGTCTTAGACAGGAAAAAACTAGAACCAAGTTGTATCTGTCTGTCTTCTTTATCTTGTCTCTGAAAGTTCCCTTCCAGTGAAATATCATTTTCTGGTTGGATTGTATTCTGGTTTTAGAGTATCTCCATATCTTGTTTTCCATGTATAATTCATAAGCATTTCATTATTATTTCTGTTATTATTGCAAACTTTTCAAACTTGTCTCCTTCCCTGAATTTCTCTGAATTGTGTAAACAGATGGCACTAAGCATACGACAGATTATTTTTTCTTGAACTTTCAAGGGCTATGAAATGTATTTGAAAAGATTCAATACATTTCTTGTGTTCGGGATTTTATTTAGACAGAGTAGGTGCTATTATTCCAATATGCATATAACCTGTACACACTATCTATGCAAAAAATTAAATTTGACATGCACAGGGGATCTATACTTTATATTTATATCAAATTACACTGTTCATATAATCACAGCAACCACTATCAACATGTTGCATATCAGACTTCACATTTTTAAATGCTGCCTGAGCATCTATGTATCACCTTTACATCAGAAACCTCTTTCCAGGAAATTTGGAAAACTAAACCAACTTTTTAAATTCTTTCTTTATGACTGCTTACAATTAAATCTAAGAATTCTTTTTTAAGGAGATATAAATGCATCACTCTCTGCTCTAGACTTTCCATATAAAACTGGAACTACTCAGCTGAAACAAGCCACTAAAAAATCTTTCCAGCCAACAAGGTGAAATGAAACTTTTAGGTCTCTCAGTGTCAAGAAAAATTCTACAAGCTTCAAAATGGCAATGTTTCACATGAATAACCTGTTGACAGAAAGTAAATTCACAGTATAGTCATTCATTCTTGTCATCTTCCTAGAGGTCAAGAATAGTCCCATTTTTGTGGCTTTCCCGTGACTAGGTGTAAAATTGGCTATAGGAGGTTTCATTTCATTTGTATGAAAGCAGGTTTCTGAGTCACCTTCATCCAAACATTATCCAAAAGAAAAGCTGGAGTTCATGTAGAACTGCTACATACAAAAGTACAATCTCCAAAAAACGTTAGTACCAATGTCTGTTCCGTATGGTAAGTGAATTTTAACTGTTTGCATTTTTCCAGTGATACTCCTGTAACTCAGTGAAGGAAATGCAGAACATAGATTTATATTTATCTAAAACAGCTATGGGCTTTACAAAGTATGAGTTGCTGACTGATGCATACAGCTCCTATGTGGATAGAAGAACAAAACAAAATGCTTTGTATACTTATTGCTATTTAAAAAACCACTTCAAATTAGGTGTGATGGCTAATAAAAGTCAGCATTATCCAATGCTTTTCTGACCTTAGTTCTGCTAAAAGTGTGGAAAGAATGTTTGCTAGTTTTTAACAAGTACCTTTTCTTATCCAAATACTACATATCTGAGGATAATACCAAGACATGAGTTGGAATTATATCTTTTCCAGTGAAGCAGTTTACCTGCTTTATCTGCCAGAACTATTTGTACTTCACAGGCCTTGCGTAAAATGTAATTGCTTATCACAGAGGGGTACTAGATTCTGATGATGAAAATCTGATCATTTGAACTGGGTCTGGCTAGTACGTAGTTAACTTTCTTGATAGCAGCCCACAGGGTGCCATGCTTTGGACCTATGACTAAACCAGCCTCAACAACACACCAGTGTTTTAGCTATTGCTAAGCACAGTCTGCACCATGTCAAGGCTTTTTCTGTTTCCCATTCTGCCATCTCAGTGAGTAGGCTGAAGGTGAGCAAGAGCTTGGGAGGGGAAATAGTTGGGACAACTGACCCAAATTGACCCATATTCCCTGTTGTGTCATGTCATGCTCACCAATAAAAGCTCAAGTTAAAAAGGAGGAAAGGGAGATGGTGGTGGTTATGGCATTTGTCTTCCCAAGCTAGCTTTATGAATGCTGAGGCCCTGCCTCCCAAGTGGTGGCTGGACATTTACCAGCTGATGGGAAGTATTGAGTGAATTCCTACTTTGCTTTGCTTGGTGTGTGCAGATTTTACTTCACCCGTTAAACTGTCTTTATCTTGATCTTTATCTTGATCCATGATCCTTCTTGCCATACATTCTTCCTATCTCACAGCAGAGTGGGGGGAATGAGAGGCTGTGAGGGTTTGGCTGCTGGCTGCAGTAAACTCATTACAAGGCAAATAAAATAAACTTGAAAGTGCATTTAAACAGAATTCATTTCACAAACTTACAGAGTTGTGTACTGTCTTGTCCAGAGATATCTGGATTTATACTCATGTATATTCATCCCAGAAGCTTTTTGTGAGCAGAAACTTGCTCTAACTTTCAGGAGCCAGTGAGCTTTACACAATATACCTATGGGCCCCAGAGGAAGCCAGGAGCAGCCTGGAAGCACTGGACTGATAAGCTACAGAGATATTCCCTCACAGGCTCTGAAAATTAGTATTTATCCAAGTTCCACCCCTGTGCTAGTCACTAGGCACTTTTAAAGGAAATAACTGTAGACCTGATGCAGCCCTTCATTGCACTGAGCTGCAAAACCTGTTTTTACCTGGGAGTATTCTTTTGGAAAAAGCCTGAAAGAGAGTCAACGTAAATAATTCACAGGGTGTAAGAAAGCAGCACTGTAGCTATGTGATAATGGGAGGAGCAAAGTGAGTGAAAGCAGCACACCTCAGCAAAGAGTGGATAGCAAACAAAACTGGGACATAAGAAAAAAATAATCTTCAAAGTACTCACAAATACTCATCTAATCTGAAAATTTTTCACTTGACCATATTTTCCAACTCTGAGATTTGCTTCCTGTGAACATTTAAATAATAGAAACCAAATGAAATGAATGATCAGAGCAGTGAATTTTAAACATCCAAAGAGTTGTCCAAACCTACTCTTGAGTTATATATTCACTCAGAACTGCAGCAAGTTTCATACTGGCCAGTTAAATCAGTCAGTCACACTCAGGCAACTGGAATAAAATAGATAAAATCTGTAACTGAAAAAGCACTTAATGGCTTTCAAATACCCAAGCCAAAATTCGGCAGCTATACACAAAGAACATATACAGAGATAGATGTGCATCCATGCAAGAAATGTAGAATTCTTGATCATGTACAAAGCCTGCATTTGTTGAATAGCTACATTAAATATCTGCATTATTGATAATTATCCTTTGTCAGAGGCTGATTCAGTGTGGTACGCTGCCTTTCATACTACAAAACCTAAAGACATAAATCTAATTTATCGGATGTTATGGCCACATCTCTAGGGTATTAATTAACTGAGTACCAACAGCTTGTACAGTTATATAATCCTTCAGAAATACACAACTCTTTCTCTCAAAACTTGGAAGTTGTTCAAAAATGGTTAAATAAACAATCACTCAGCTGTCACTTAAATTACATGAGTACTATTCTTCTGTTCAACATAGGACGCAAAACCTGTACTATAAACACAAAAGCACTAAAATAAATTTAAAAGATCTGGAATCTTGTGAGCATCTGGCTATTTCTTATCTTGCACGCTTTAGGATGTACCAGAGCTGCTGCTTGTTTCATCAAATGTGTGAATCACGAACTTAAATCAAATAATTTTGTCTCTTTCACAGAAATTTCAATGCAACCATGTTTTACTGTATCTCATTAACTTTTAATTTTTTCATTTCACTGCATCAAATGCTTTTCAGTTTTTTTGACATTATAAAACATCATCCACAGGAATGTAAATATCTGTTATTGAGCTGTAGATTGTGACAGGAACTTGAATCATAACTGAATGAGTGAGTGACCATGTGTAGAATTTAGCAGAGTGAGTCCAGAGCTGTGGTCCAGCAGAGTCCTGGAGGTGGGAATTCCTCCTGCCTAGCTGCTGGAGGGAGCCTTGCCAGCCATCCAGAGGTCTCTTTTCCCATACCAAACAATGCAGCTGATGCTTTTCATGTTGCATGGTTCAACCAGAAGAAAAGCTGTGTGTGTATCATGGTCAGACAGACACAGAGGACACTGGTGCAGATGGCTACACAGGGTGCTGCTTTTAACAACACCCATGTATCATACCACCAGAATCTGCATATAACCTAAGTACAGACAACCAACTCCTCTTCCTCCTCCCTAACTATCCAGGCTGAAGCTCACTAGAGAAAATATATGCCCTCACTCTCTAGATCCACAGGACCCTCCATTCATTGATCCATTCATGGGTCCCTCAAACACCAGAGTTTGCCCTCTGCCTCTTTACAGTCCTGATCCTGGGCTTTCTTACCCACTTTCAATATATTTTGCTATTTACGAAGGCCAGTTTGGCCCTCTCCAAGGCTACACCTGGATTTTCTTAATAGCTTGTCAGTTAGTGACTAGAGATTTTTTTGGTCTTAGACAAGGAATAATGGAGAAAATGTTAATCAGGTTTCCATTTTGCTTATAGTTCCACCTGTTCTTTATGACTTTCTGGACACTACAATTTTCCTTGATCTGATCACCTTAGTGAAGCAAAGGCTTTCAAATTTCCATAGGCTTCCTGAAAGTATGCTAAATGTTTATAATGCCATAGAGACATGCTGGTGCTACCAATTGGAAACAAGTTCTTGTCTTTACTGATTTTGGCTATGCCACTTATAGAACCTGTCCATCCTGCTGATGAAGGAAATCAGGTAAAGGGACCAGTAAGTTAAAATACCTGGAAGCTTCTTATTTAATTTGATACTCAAGTATGTTAGAAAAGAAGGAGAGCTGGAGATATCAACAATGCAAACATGTATTAGAAGGATTTTTGTGATTCCAATATAGAAGAACCTGAATATTGTTCCCAAATGGCTCATTCCTTCAGACTGTGCTGTAGTCAAGGCCGTTGACATTTCTTTATGTTTAACTGCAACAGTTCCCTTGTATGAATTCAGGACTCCATGCAGCAAAGTATGAAACTCGCGTGTCAACACAGAAGCAGGGACATAGCAAATTCTGATGGTTAAAGCATAGAAGAAAGCAGAAGAACCTGAGACATCAGAAACCACAAAGGGACAGCAAATGTCAGATCTCCCTGAAGGGAAAACAATAAACAGACCTCTTACGAGCTTTTGTTTGAGTGAATGAATGCAATAGACGTGGGGAATACTCAAAGAAGGAGGACTAGATTTCCTTGGTGTATCAAATAAGCTTCTACGCAGCTGTGCTGCCAATGCAGAGCAAATGGGCAAAACTCACCAAGTTTAAAGGCATTTTGTACAGACACTGCTGTCAAATGTCTTGCTGGCTTTTCTCTCACATGGTTTTTCTGGATGAAGACGTTTCAAAGTCCAAAACAGGAAGGATCTTACATTAAATTAGATTTACTCCATATTTGCATTCCATACAAGTACATAAGATACAAGAACTGTGATTGAAGTTACACTGAGTCTGTACATATCTTCTGTACAAAGAATAAACAGACAAAACCTTGACTACACAGCACATGCTATACTCATGCAGTATGTCAAAATGTGGGGGAATGAGGCAAGTTCAGGATACTGGAATTACATCAACGCTTTTCTCATGACAGAGGAAAAGCCTAAAAGTTCAGTACATGCCTCTTGATGCCACCAGCTCCTTTACTCACTGGAACTGACTCTGCTTTCAAAAAAATTTTAATATGGTGTAATTACCTTGACTACAGTGGAACTACAGCTAACTACCAGAAGATAATAATATTTGTAAAAAAACCCCAAAAAACAAAAAACAAAACAACAGTAGATCTAATAATGCAGAACTCATTCCTCTGGAAAGGTCATGAACCTTTAATGTATATTCAACACATACTGTATTATATTGGCTATCTAGTTGTAGAAAATAGTCATTTTGAGCATTAAAAATTCACAAATTCATGAAAAGAGTGCAAAAATTATATCTGTATGCATTTGTTACATCTGCCAGCATTTAAATTTATATCCCTTTAATTATTTTATATGTTGTGTCTTATTGAGACAGAATGGATAACAAATTTACAGGCAGTCATAAGCCAAAGTGAACATGAGTGACATGCAACAGCCTTTAGCCTTCTGACTTACTCTTCAGCTGAACAGGCATGCCATTATTTTGTTATGATTACCAATTCAGAACATATTCATAACTAGCAGATGTTTTCCTCTTGGTTCCTTGGCAATTAAGGGGTGTTGCTGCAGCTGAATTTTGCACCTGGACAGCATAATGACCAAACTAGTTCTGTAAAACCTTTGACTTACAAAAATGGTCCCTTAGTGCAAACAATTATTTTGAAAATAACATTAGATCTATGTGTCAAAGATAATTAATTAATCTTGAATCACTGGTTAATGTAACCATATAGCATTTTATTTCCAACTACTATATGAATATTTAAAGAATACAACTAGAAGAAAACAGGATAACATTTTCCACTGCTGCTGCTAATTTTATACATGTTCAGTTTTACGTATATTATCATTTTTTCTCTTCAACAGTAAAACAAAAGAATTGTGCCTCCATTGTGAAAAAAATAGCATGCAACTGCCTAGCCAAAAGCTATTTCTTGTTGTGTACCTTAAAAAACTAGAAAGCAAGCCAAACAGCTCTTGATTTATAGTGATTACGAAAACACAACATCAAATTGCTTGTGAGAAATACACCTTAGAAAGTGAAACAAACAAAACTGAGATGAACTATTTGCAAAAATAATTTATAAAACATCAATTTGGTATACTAACCAACTTCCATATAAACACCTAGCAAATTCTGTAAGCAAGGATTTGTATTTGCCAATCTGACAGCGAGCACTAGTACAAGCCAAGTCATTCTATTTGGCAATAAGAAGAGAACAAAAAAGAAAAAAAAAATAATGTCACCATTTCTAATAATAATCACCATATATCAGTCACAGATTTCTGTGCTACACTGACATACCTGGCTATCAGACAGTAAGACCTTCAGACAGTGCTCTGAGCTATATTTCTGATATATTAATGAAACAGTTTGACGTCTGAGAACAAAATTCTGTATCTTTACCATCTCTCTCTATTCTGAAAACTAAACCAAGCAGTCTCATTTTTATTTTATTCAAGGGGTTGATGGTAAGACAATTACTCCTTAGTATTTCAAAATAAAAGGTATGAATTTAAGTTCTAATAAGGTTTGATGGAATTGAGACTTTTGGAAAATATTTTAATGCTTGCATGTTAAATGTATATTCAACATATATTTTGCAAATATAAGGTAATTCCTTTCTATCAAATAAAAAAATAAATAATTAAATAAGAGCTTGAAAGAACACAGATGTCTGTTTCTTTATAAAATACAAGTTAAAGAAAAGTTAAAGACAAAGTGACAGCCCAACCATCAGTACTGAGGCAACTAAACACAGCCTGCCACGTACCAACACTTTAAGATGATTCCTTTATTATGGTAGGGAAAAAAAACCCCATCACTAACACTTTCGTGTCCAATCACTGAGAACTCATTTGTTATTCATTGAAACATCCATCAAGGATCAAAATAGATTCATTTGCTATTCATGATGCTCCCATATGCACTTCTGCAGGTCTTGCACTGTATTTCAGCATTTAAATGACATTTTGTACATTTGGAAGTAACATTACATTTTAACACTTTCAATGCTACCTTGTAACCTCGTCCAGAAGCACATACAATATTTTCTTCTGAACATTAAGTTTAACTCATTGCTTCCTGTGGCACTTTCTGTGCATTCTAGCCTAGGATTCTAGGTGATTTCTGGAGATGTGAGTCATCCACTTCAGTAGATAACATTTTTGTAAAACATGCCATTTTTGTAAAACAAAAGTGCCATAACAACAAATCTTACATACTGCATTTTACTCTGTGGGAAAAATAGAACGTTTTAGAAAACTTGGGGGAAATTTGTTAGAAGGGGTAGTACTAAACTCCATAGAGAACTGGAAACAGGTTTATAGAGAAATGGAATCATAACCTGGAACTGTCTTGCAGCATAACCAATACTTAGTACAAAATAAAGGAAGGTCTCAGGAATCAAGGACAGCAAAACAAGTACATAGCATAACCTGTGTTGCTTTTTTGTGTGTTGTCTGTCTGAGCCTTTCTATGCTGCTTCTATGTGGGACATAAAGGTCAATCACTTTCTTATATGATGCCAGATAGACAGAGATGTTTTTTCATCTTCTCCAGATAAAGAGAATGCTCCCAGTTTTCTAGGCCTATATATGAACCCTCTCCATTAAAGATAGCAGCAACCCCTACTCCAGACAAGTAATTTATCACTCCTGTCTTCCAAAGGCAATATGAAGACTAAACAAACTGCTGCATGAGCATCTCAGCTGTTATACATCACATTTTGAGGTGTCTTAATCCCAAATTTCACTCTGAGCCCAAGGGCTTAGCACAGGATTCTGGATTCTAGTTCAAAGACCACGTGGCCCAAATTGTATCCCATGGGACCCAAGCATCCATGAGTGTGCTCCTTCCCTTACACACTGCAAGAACAAAACAGATGTAAAATGCCACTAATTAGAATGATAGAATTTCTGATTTATTTGATATTGCAGTAAATGCTTCCAAAAGGCATAAAATCAACACATTTCAGAAAGCCTCCTGTCTGTGATATAATCTTAAAAAGAAAGATATAAGCAATATTTTTTTTATTTTTCTTACCAGTTGCTGTGCGAAAACAGTGGTAGAAAGTTTAAATAATGAGCACCTTATACCATTTTTAGGCCTTATTTAAAAGTAAATCCCTAGTGTTCCATTTACATAAGAATTCTTATATAAATAATATAGAAAACATCAGTTATTTATATTTAATAAACTCCAAATTTGGTATGTCACAGATTAGTTTTTTCAGTAGTTTGCCACTGCCTTGCATATCTGAATCTTTTATGTCTTTGTACAATGCCAAGTTTTCAGTGACTTAATTTAACAGCTTAAATGACAGGAATTTAAAAATTTAAAATATATATACCTACACAGACACTGAATTTTTAACTTCTTTGAATTCAAATAAAATGAGATACTAAATCTTTGCATGAAATATTTATTCATATTAGAAACAGGCAAGAAAGAATAGCTCATGCATAAATCAAGACAAAGCAACCACATTGTGCAAAGAGAAAGGAGTGTTTATTTCTTCATTTTTCCTCACATTTTATAGCTGATTATTATTCCTAAAACAAAAAGGGCAAACAAAATAAAATAAATATTAAATCTTTGTCTGGGGGTGTTCTGACTTTGGTTTATACTTCACCGTAGTCTGTTTTTGAATACCTTTTACCCGAGAAAAATTGCTATGCTATATAAGTCTAAAAGTAAAGTTAAAATAAGTTTCATTTTACAAATGGAGTGAAGAACTTGTTTTAGTAGAAAAAATATTGTTTACCCTTCAGATAAATGAAAAATAATTGACAGTATCTACTGTTATTCTAAACAATTCTTGTTGAAACCACTAGCAAGCCCTACCAAGCTTCCAGGTTCTTCCTAGGAGACATTAGCAATTTAAATTTAAAGCCAAACAGTTACAATACAAAATAAGAAGTGTTTTGTCTTTAAGAATACTTTTAGACCTGAATTCAGGAAACAAACTTTACTATGCCGACACGCGTCACTCCACACACTAGGTGTGCAGTGGTTTGCTGCCCAGCAAGGGCAGAGGACACATTCCGATGGAAACTCTGATATTCAAGATAATTCAAAGACACAGGTTACTGCAACAATATGGCTATACTGCTATCAGCACCCAAAATACCCAGTTTAAAGCTGCATTAAGCTTGAATATAAGATCCTAAGACACACTTTAAAGTTTCACATGATTTGATAAATTCTGAACATTTGTTCTGAGGTTTTGACTGGTTTCTGCTGATGATACATACACCACAACTCTGTTTGCAAAATTCCTCCAGCAGGAGTTCCAGCTGAAACATTCCTTGTTGAAGCTGTACACTGCTGTCCAGCCCACTCATTTTGCTGCTTCTGCTTCTTGTATGCATGCTGAAATTTATCTGTGCCTCATCTTTCCTCATACTGTAAGAATATCATAGCATTAACTGGTTTATTAAACATAAATTTAAAAGAATAGAAATTACAACATTCAACTGAAAGAAATGAAAGTTGGTTCGCATCACCAAAACAGATAACTTTCACCTTTGGATTGGATGCAATTAACTCGTTGGTTTGAGCTACACAACAGTATTCATTTAATGAAAACATTAGTAAGTTTCTGTGACCATTTATGCATTTCGGCCAAGTTTGTCCTGATGGTTCTGTCCACTGGGATTTTGAAATATTTTGTTTGAGTTTTAAATAGGATATTGAATTGATAGTAAAGAAGCAGTGTTCATTTATTAATAATGATTAAATGTGTTATTATGAGATCCTGGCAATAAAGATGATTTTTCAAATAAAAAATATGTTGAATCATTCTCTACTCAATTATACTGAAGCTCAAAAAAGAATATCTTAAGAGATATGGAACTCTATTATCACAGAATTTTTAACTGAAATAGTTATTTTTCTAACTAAATAGCACCTCCAACATTTCAAAACCATTTTAGATCTTTACAGTTGCCGGTATCTACTTACGCAGCTAACAAAAGAAATTCTACACCATGTAAGAGCTAACAGAAATTAAAACTACATTAGTAGATTCAGCAAGTAACAGATGTCTTAATATCTGATTTAGTGTGAGAACTCCAAAACAAATTGGGAACATAATGAGACAAGTTAATAATAAATAGTTCAGTTCAAACTCCAGCATATAGTAGTTGGATCCAGTTGGAGCTGTATCATCTACTAGTTTGTCCCCTTAATACTTTTTCTTTAAAAAAAAAAAAAAGATAAAAAAAAAAGAAGGAAAAAACCCACTATTTAGCAACCATCTGAATGTCACCAAGTCAGAAACAGATGTTTATGATGCTGACAGTGCAATGTGCAAATTTCTGTTTATATATATATACACACAGATTTTTTTAACAAAATGTTAGAGAAATGTTGCACCACTAAGCTATATTCATGTAAACTCCAGAAATTTATTACTTTGAAATACAAAGTTACAGAAGTTACAGAATATTATGAGTTGGAAGGGACCCACATGAAACACTGAGTCCAACTTTGAAGTGAACGTCTCGTACAGAGATTAAGCCTGCAACCTTGGCATTATTAGCACCATGCTCTAACCAGCTGAGCTAAACTTAGATCAACATAAATTTATTGTCCTAAAAGGAGGCTGAATTATTGCAGGAGGGATGAGACAGGTCACACTGTGACACTGTGACAGGTCACACTCAGACATTGCCAAAAAAACATCTAATTGACTCCTGGGTGTTTCTTCATCCTTCATTCTTAACTTTGCTATAAAACAGATAAACTCAGAGAAAGCATAAGGCTTTAATGATTGTCTCATTTAAGGAGTGGTCATACTTATGGAAACAAGCTTTATTTAGTTTGACTCTGTCATCAAGGAGATGGAAGGTACCAGTAGGAGAGAGAGAGAAAGGAATAAATGAATGAAGCAGCTTCCTTCTCCCCTGAGGCGTGCTGGAAGCTTTAAGATACAGTGCCTTTAGCTGTCCAAGGCTGAGCTTCAGCAAAGGCTCCTGTGCATCCAGCATAGCTGCAGCAAGATGCCTGACTGGGCAAGTATGAAATAGTCACATGGAAAATAAAGCTCTTAATTCTTAGTCTCTCCAGTTAACACTGCTGCACTCTAAGAAATTATGACTATGCTAGGGATGTTTTTCCATCTATTCCCATTCTTTCCAAAGGTATAAAATAAGGGAAATCACAGTAAATGGATGACAGTTTATATGCTGGGATTCTACACCACTTAATCACAAGTTATAATAATTTTCACCAAAAATATTAAGGGCTCGGGGACAAACCATTAGAATTAAATAGTAATGAATGTATGTACTAGAATGTGGACTTTGCACTGATTAGCTTTCCCTTGAGCAGGGTAAAGAAGCTATAGCCTCCTTTAAGTAAAACACAAACTAAAATTAAAAATTAATGCAAAAGACTGTTTGAATGACTTTTGAAAACTCCTGAAGAGCAGGTGAAAGATGCAAAGTTGATGGTGGAGGACTACTGGGATTTGGTAAAACTGAAAGAAGGACAGTAGTTCCTTTCCAGCAACAGGCAGATGAGAGATAGAATATAACACCTGCTTGAACTGCTAAGGCACCATCTGCCTCTGTATCTAGCCTATCAAATTTTTTTTGTTTAAAAACTGAGGAGTGCAAGCTTTTCCAGTACTGTCCTTTTTCATACATACTTGGTCTTGCTCCATTTCTATTTTTGGAAATCACTATGATATTTAAACATAAAAATTAAACTTAAAATTTAAAATTAAAAACCTAAACACAGAACAAGGGTACATTTTACTTTCTGTACTACTGCAGTGAAATTTCACTTGGTTCAAGAACAAAGCATTAAAAAAAAAAAAAAATTAAATAGAGGATTAAAAGAGAGTCTCCCAAAAGAACTTTGTCCTTTGCAAATCATCATTAAGCCTCCATGCCTTCATGCTATCTTGCTCCATCTACACAATGTCGCCTAAAATATCATTGGAAAAATACGCATTATGAAACTCAAGACTAATCAAAATGTCAACTCTGCATGCTGAAGAATCCAGTTTCATTAGGAAGCTGTCCCAGTGCTGCCACTAAAGTAACCCAAGAAGTTATAGGTGCTCAGACCATGTTAATCAATGGATTTCTGATTAAGCTGCCTTGTTACTGGTATCATCTTAGGCCAGTGAAGTGGGTCTTTGCTCCACACCTATCAGTGTCAACACATCTGTGAAGATCCTGTCTATAAGGCAAAGATCTTGAAGAAAAAATCTGATATACTTATAATTTCTACAATGCTTCTCAGTTTCAGTCCATTCTATGCTGTCTTTAAAGATGAACAAAAGGAATAGAAAAAAATATACAGCAACAAGAAACAGCAAAAGTAACAGATGAAGGGGAAATAGTGAGGAGCCCAGTGGTATGAGCTGAAGGGAAGAAAGAATGTCCAGTGAGAGACAAAAAGACCAACACTGATAATGGAAAGAAAGTGTCAATAAAGGCGGTGATAGGAGTCTCAAAAGTGGCTGTGGAAGCCTCATTTCTATGTTCAGATGGTTCCTTAGGGCCTTCAGGAGGAAAGTATCAACAAAATACACAACCAACACTTATTTCTGTCCCTTTCAATATCCAGGCACATATAACCTCTGTCCTCTGGCTTCAAACAATCTTTGGGACTGACTTCAAAGTTATGTCTAACATTTCCTATTATTTCTCCTTTCAAACAACAGAATTGCACTCTCCCACTTTGATGAAAAACTCACGTGATCAAAGACTTAGGTTCAAAATACCACTGATGTATGCCTGATGCATTCCAGCTTCATTATCACCTAGATTACTTTCTCCATGCTGCAAGGCATTCTTAAATCCTACTAACTAAACGGTCCCTCAAGGACCCTGTAAGACAAGATAACCCAATGCACAGTGACACAAAGCCTGATATGCCCAATGTATGAATCAGCAACAGGAGCAGTTATTCTTAAAGCACAGCACTGCCTGCCAGGGATAAGTGCTTAGCAGTATGCCATGCACAGTTAGAGAACACGCATACAACTGTTAGAGCAAGAATATCACAATGAAAACATTTTCAATAGCAGTGTAAATAATTGAAGGTACCATACCCTCTTTGCAGAAATGGCTTGCGTATTTCTGAAACTGTCAGCCAATGTGCATGGGAATTTATTGCATAAATTGAAATTCTATTCTCTAATGTTGTTCCCAGAAATTTAGATCAATTAAATATTCCTATTAAAATCCCTTTAGAAAGTCTAAAACTTTCTAAACAGCAGTTCTTTGGCCTACTAACACTACTGAAGCGAAGAGCAAAACCATCATTAGAAGATCACTTAGTTAGAACAGATGTCTCAGGCTCCTAAACAAAGTCCCTTGCGTTGGAACACAGTGTGATATAAATCCCTTACATAATATAAGACACCTCCAAATTTAAAAAAAAAAAAAAGGGAAGAAAAAAAATCAAAGCTTTCCTCCTAATAATTTTGTTTGGTAGAGGGAAAATCCAGAATTTCTTTGTTCAAACAACTAGTAATCTTCCAGTTTATGACCTATATTTATTCATGGTAAATTAATACCCACTTATAGGGTGTCAGCATGGCCCTTTAGACAGATAGTCCTTTTCTTCCTAGTATTTATGTTTGAAATGTTTGTGAATTTCACTAACATCTCTTCTTTACAAGAGATGTTTGGTTTTGGTTTGCTATAGTAAACAATCCAAGCCTTTTCCATTGAAGGTAATTTGCTGGCTCACCATTTGCTTGATGGTGTTCTGCACTCGCAACTGCTCAAGTTCTAATTTATCTTTCCTCTTTCTTCTTGAACATAATTTTTCAGAATTTGTTTTATCAAGATCTTCATAACAGCAATTATCCTTTTTTTTTTCTTTCCAATGTAACATAGTTCTCATTGTATTTTGCCCGTTTTACAAATGCATCACAATGCAAGTTTATAGCTGCATCAGTATACTAAGACCTTCCCTTAGTCACTCATTTTCATATTAGGAACTCTCAATGGAAGAAATCTAAATGACAACAGGAATAAGAACAATGAAAACAAAAAATTAGTGACACAGAATCTAATAGCAAAACATTCTCTCTGTAATATATTAGTCTGCTTTTGTTTCCTCCAACTTCAATTTGTCAGCAGATTATGGTGAAAATGTTTCCCTACTATTAATGTAAGGGTCATTAATGAAAACATTTAAGAAAATTACTCCCAGTGCTAACCTTTGAGAAACACTAATGATTTCCCTTCACTTGATATTTCTTCTTTCGACGTGAATAGTTGCATTAGCTGATACTTTATCCTCCTTCTTAATAACCTGCATTACTTTCTGTAACTTCTAATTTAAAACATAATTATGTAAAATTTTCTACTGAGGGCTAAATAAAGGAGTTATATCTTATTTTCATCTGGAGAAAGCCCCTGCTCTATGTTATATCTCATTTACCTCCAAATCCTTACTTTTTTTCTTCTTCTGTTCAAAGTCTTATGATTGCAGCAGTGGCACTGAACCTACACAGAGAAAAAACAATTCAACTGAAAGGCAGAAGGGATAAGATCCTAAACAGCAGTGGAAGGACAGAACAAGGACTGAGGATAGAAGAATAAATTACAGTATTAAGTCAGCTGTTAACATTCTTCTGGAACAAGAGGTGCCTTTTCTTCAACCAGCAGGAATACATGCCTTGCTATCCCTTCTGCTGTGATCAGAATGTCATCAAGACAAAATGACTGAGTCTGGTAAAAAATTGGGTCTCACTCCTATCAAGAAAAAAAAATAAAAATCATGGTGCAATCAGGATATGTACTTGGATTGTGGTGCTTTACCACTGTGCAGTAAGAGAAGAATCTGACACAGATTCTTCTAGCTTTGCGAAAGAGAGATAGGAGCATTGAAGTTGTAGGATGCTCTAATATGTCCTTCAGTCTGGACATTGAGGGGAATCAACACTGAGATTTATATCATGTGGAATTCATGCCCCATAACTTGGAATTAACCAGGAAGAGTGTGTATATACACTGATGTGGACAGCCATTCATTCATTCATCAGTTCTTCGAGGGAAGCCAGGTAGAGGAAAAACAGCTAATCAAGGGGCAAGGAACTATGTTTTAGATTTCTCAGTCTCAAAACTGATATTGCAGGTGTCACTTTTTAAAATTTTTCTTTCGATATGTTTATTTAGCCTAGATATGTAAGAAAAGGCTGAAGGTGTGCACACATTGCAGGTGCATGACTGCTATGCAAAGAATAAGTTCCACATTTAACTTCTGAAACAGATGACCAAATTGGTTAGAATGACTACAGAATTTGAAAGGGGCTACCACACAGTGAAAAGAAGGCCAGAGAGCAGTTTTAATCTTTAAAAAAAGCAGAAAATCTAGGCAGTAGTGAGGTAATTCCAGTGGTCCAGTGCAAAAGAAACTTATTCTTATGTTGACTTTATTTCTCTTTTTAAGTTACCAGAGGTTAAAGTGTCCTCGGTATAAGCGTATTCATTTTGCTTAAAAACCTTATGCCTTGTAGGGAAGGAATTAAATCCGACTAATTGTATTAAAGCACTATTATTATTTCAGTCTTCCACTCCAGATTCAAGAACACTGAGAAGAGGGACTGGGAGAAGCCTACTGTAACAGAAGTGCCCATGTGTATATATACATATATATATATACACACACACACCTCTCTCTCTCTCTCTCTCTCTCTCTCTCTCTGTACACTTCTGTATATATATATAAACACATTGTGTATATATATATATATGCAATTTCTCTCTTGCACATACCCCTAGATTTAAACAATTTAAGATTATGCAGGTATTGTTGCATTGAGTTTTTTTATCATAAAGGCGTTATTTAGAACTGTATACATTCTTTAGACATACAAGACATTAATTTATATTCCTTATATAGAAGGACCACAAAAACCTGGTCACCTACCAGAATAAGCAATCAAAATAAATTATATGAAATGAACAATGCAGTGAACTCTCTATATATGACAGTCATCAAGAAAAATGGAAATAGCTCATTTGTGGTGCAGTTGGAATGCTGATTTTCCCTGGCATACGTCTTGACACATTGCTATTTCTCACATTCTGTTAAACTCTGAGGTACTCCAACCTTCTTAAAAATTATTCTTACTTTTAAAACAGAATTTGTATTTCCTAAATAATATACAGGTTTTCTTTCAAATTTCCATTTCAAAGGTTCAATTAATTCAAGTATAAGCTACAAAAGCTACTCATCCAATCTGACTATCAAAATGTGGAGGAAGAAGTAAGTTAATTTTCTCCTATTCAAGTTTTAACAGAAGAAACAGAGGTTCAAATCAGATGAAAGCTTCCATTCTTTACAGGTTTTTCTTCTTGCCGTCCCTGGCATACAAATGGCAAAAAAAACTTTAATAGGTTTAATATCAAACTTTAAAAAAAAAAAAATCAAAATAGAGTTACTTAACTGAACTTGGACTTAGATGAATGACTCAGAAAAAAGTCCAGAAAATAAAGCTTCTATTTAATATCAAATCCTTATGGCTCAGTGATAGACAATCTTCAAAGGTAGCAGAGCTTTGGTAAGGCTTCCTTTGGATTATCCTAAGCTTCTTTGATTTACCTGAACTTTTGAAAGTCCAGTGGTTCATAGTCCCTTGATTATTCTTATTTGGCACAGTTTGCTGTAGAGGGCACAAGTTGTGAGTCTGCAAAACTGTCAGTCATCCTTGTGGACCGACAATCTAGATAAGCAGTAGTCTTATTCCTTGCCTAAGTTTGGCAGAAATCTCAGTTCTTAGCATAATCTAATTTCCATTTATGGTGAAAAAAACACCAAAACCCGACAAACCAGAAAAAAACCCAACCCTACCAACCAACCAAAACAAACCAAAAAGAAAGAAAAGAAAACAAGAAAAAACCCCAACACCCCAGAAACAAACACAAAAAAAGCAACCCTGGATGTTTGTACAGACTGGGGAATGAGATATTGGAAAGCAGTGCTATGGAAAGGGACCTAGGGGTCCTGGTTGATGGCAAGTTGAATATGAGTCAGCAGTGCCCTGGCAGCCAGGAGAGCCAACTGTGTCCTTGGGGGGCATCAGTAAAAGAATCACCAGCCCATCAAGGGAGGGGATTGTCCTGCTCTGCTCTGCACTGGTACTGCCTCACCTTGATTATTGTGTGTAGTTTTGGGCACCACAATATAAAAAAGATATTAAGCTATTACCGAGTATCCAAAGAAGGGCAACAAAGATGTGAAGGGTCTACAGGAGAAGTCTCATGAGGAGTGGGTAAGGTCACTTGATCTTTTCATCCTGGAGAAGAGGAGACTGAGGGGAGACCTCATCACAGTCTATAACTTCCTTGTGAGGGGAAGAGGAGAGGCAGGAACTGATCTCTTCTCTGTGGTGACCAGTGACAGGACCCCAGGGAATGGCCTAAAGTTGTGTCAGAGAAGGTTTAGGTTAGATATTAGAAAGAGGCTTTTCACCCAGAGAGTGGTTGGACACTGAAACAGGCTCCCTAGGGAAGTGGTCACAGCACCAAGCCTGGCAGAGTTCAAGAAGCGTTTCGACAACACTCTCAGGCACATGGTGTGGCTCTTTGGAATGGTCCTTTTCAGGGCTAAGGGTTGGACTTGATGATCTTTTTGGGTCCCTTCCAACTCAGCATATTCTGTCTGTGAAAACCAAGTCAATGTATTCCCAAGGGAACTAAATAGCTTCAGTCCCATATTTGGATAGTATTGTATCTGCCTTTCATGTTATAGGTATTAGTATATGCCATTCACAATAAATGTTTCTCAAAGAAATGAACAAAAATTTAACACCATCAGTCTGACCAAAGAGATGAAGAAGTATCCAGGTGTATGCTTACCACAACTGGAGCAGTAACAATCAGTAACTGAAAGTCTCTCAAAAGGTAATGACAGTTATGAGAAGAATGTCTGGTCAGAAGACATACCAAGTAGAAGTATATTTCTCAGATCAGTGATGTAACAAAAAGAGGGGAGAGATATGTGGACTAGAATCCCACTAACACAAAAATGTGGAAGTGTCTCTTTCTTCTTTGTGTTACTTAGGCCCTCACCATGCTCTTTTCTATTTCCTCATCACAAGCTGAAAGAGACGTATCCTGCACCATAACACTATTTCTGAGCTTTAAATAAAATGAGCAATGGGTACAGCTCTGAATTATATGAATGTATAAACACAAGAATTCATCACTTATATTGCCTCACATTTTAGAAGTGAAAATTAAACTAGATCAAACAGAAAATAACTGCTGAAGTTTCATCATGGCTTAATTTGCCTAGTTATTTTCTCTGCAACTCCATGAGTTTAAGTTATGACTCAGTCTAACGTGGCTATACAAGTGAATAAGGTTAATATTTAACACTTGATGGAAAGTTCCCTGAGCAGCTCTATGACTAAACAATAGAGACTATAATACAATCACAGCAGCTAATGAACTTCATCATATAATTTTAAGATGTCGTGTCTGTATTTCTTTTTTAATTAAAATTTGGGCTAGCCAAATTCCAAATAAAATACAAAACTGGTCTGAAAATTGTTTTGATAAGTACTAGACATAAGTGTCTTATTGTAAATACTTAAACCAGAGAACTAAAATATTTAGAGGGGGACTGGTCTGGCAAGATTACAGTTCAGACACAGAGTTCTGTAACTTGACATTTTTCACTTGTGTACAGATGAACCCTTGCTTAATTATCAAAGATATTATGCAGTTTAATATAAATAGCTTAGAAGTTTAAACTACACAATGAGTTTCAAATTTTTCAAGCTGAATTTATCTGTACCTTAATGTAAACTACTATACTTAAAGACAATTCCTTTTGAATGGAAAATGAATAAGATTTTTCCAAGTATTTAGGGCTAGTCAAGCCCTTACCAATGTTTCAAATCCTAACATATGCTAGTGGAAAGAAATATGCTGTTAGACACACTGATATTCTTTCATAAAGGATTTGAAATGTTAGTGTAACTATGAAAAAGGCACAGACCATCCTTCTCCAAGGTTAACATAAAGAACAAAGAGCAGAATAAAAACCAGCTCATATTATAACACAAAAGAACATATTAAGAATAGAATAGAAACAAAGTTCTGTGGTGCTCTGAAACAAGCTGCGTCCAAACTCGACTGCAGCTCTTCACAGTAGACTTAAAATGCCCAAGGACAGTGGATCTTTCCTCTGGTATTGTATTATTGTTAGAATGTTGCAATATCTGCAGTTTTGTCCACACCTGAGCCAAGTGTATTATGGAGCTTCAAGACCTGTGACACTTTTCCTCCATACTATTTCTGTTAGAGCTCTTGTTCCCCAGACTAATTCAGCAGCTATCTGCTGCAAAATGGGGAGAAAGAGAGGGACAGTAGGGACATAGGGAGAGAGTGAGAAGGAGATCTTCTGTAATAGACAAATTTTCCCTTTTTATCTCCTCCCTTCCCTCCGCCTTTTCCTCTTCTTTTCTTTACCTAAACTGCAAGTTTGACAGATGATAACACTAAAATGGGAACTTATCTTCAGGACAGTTGACAGATAACATTTTAAATCAGTACTGTCACTAAAAGTTTCCTGAATATCATGTATGCTACATTTTCACAATAAAAGAGAAAAAATTCCCTTCAGCCAAAAGCTAAAGAATCAGATTTTACACAAACTACTTTCCATGGCAAGTAAAAATTGTCTAAATGAAACATATATACAAGCAGGCTCAGGATCCTCTGCTACATGTACAAACAAAGCTTTGATTAAAGGATAGCAAAATCCCTCATAATAACAACAAAAGTTTCTCATGGAGCCAGAAAGGCTGTCAGAAGACTCTAATATTGTGATAAGTTGCAATAATTAAATATTACTTTTAAATAAATGGACCTCCAGTTTTTATCTGTATGAGCTATTTAAGAATCACGAGTGAGTTTTCTTATATATATAATAGAAATACAACGGAAAAAGAGTTTATTATTTGCTGTTTATATAAGGAAAAGCAAAGTAAGGGAAACATTGCAATTCACTGTCATGTTTAGAATATATTATATATAATAATTTATAATATATTATATAATAATAATTAATTATCTCATACATGTGCAACTACCTGCAGATTATTTAGCCTCCATCAATAAACACAAACACTGAATTAAAAATTTAAGATCCTAATGGACTATGCATTTCCTGTCAAGAGTTATAACCTCTGAGCAGCAACTGGTAAACCAATAATTTTTTTCACCAGCACAGAAAATAAATTCAGCCAAGGACGGTAACTGGTGAACCATGAAATTGTGCACTTAAGCAACCTTCACACTGACAACAGAAATGCCAGATGAAATTTATATAGGCCTGCTAGTATCACATGTGCTGAGTCTTATTCTCCAGAATCTTCTTACCCAAAGTACATTTCCAATGAAAGCAGCAGTCTAATCATTTGCTGTATCAATGTCAGTTTTCAACATCATATTGATCAAATTCTTGTTCCCTGAAATTTACGCATCCACAATTATTCCCTTCATCCCAAACTTTTGCAAGGAATGTAGCAGCTAACATTATGTATGAATGCTAGGAACAAAATAACTATCTCAAGAACTACTGTTCCTTGTCAGAATTTTGGGATTTTGTGAAAAACAAAGAAAAAAACCCAAATCAACATTTATTATGGAACAACATGGTATGCAAGGCTAGACCAAGAGAGAAGATTAATTTTATTAAAACAAAAAAGTATTTATGCATACTTTATATTAATGCATTTGTATAACTAGCAAATACTACTTAGAAGATAGCTAAGTATGTTTGGTTTAGAAAAAGAGTTAATTCTTTTTCCTTTAAGTAAAATGGTGATTGATAGCATTGGATTTATTTTGTAAGTTTTTATTGTCCATTTGGATTTGTTTGGATAACTGAGCCCTTTCAGATAACCAATG